>PVLD010015358.1:0-48823 GCA_004027595.1 Dinomys branickii | reverse complement strand
GCCCGATGCGCACGAAACGTGAGACCGCTGGGCGTTGCCGCCGCCAGAGAGCCGATCTCTGTCGGGAGTCGCCGGAGAGCTGCGCCGGGTCGGGAGGCGGGAGGGATCGAGCTGTCTGTATTCTCGGGGCGCTAGGACCCAGCAAATCTTTCTCTCCGCTCCCGGCGGCGTTTGGGGCCCTCCGCGCGGCCCGCCCGACACGCGCGAAACGTGGGATTGCCAGGCGTCTCCGCCACTAGCAAGCCGATCTCTGTCGGGAGTCGCCGGGGGGCTGCACCGGCTCGGGAGGCGGGAGGGACCGAGGCGGCCGCGCTCCCACGGCGCTTGGACCGAGCCCAGCTTCTTCCCTGTGCGGATCGTCCCTGGCTCCCAGCGTCTGGGGCTTTCCCACGTCTCGCCCCGGCAGCCTGGTCCGCCCTACCACATCTCCCCCGGCATCTCAGAGAAATACGCCCAGTTTAAACTTCCCAGCCGAGGTCCCGGCATTCACGCTCGCCAAGTCTGTCTCGAGCTGGTGGTGTTTATTAAAGTGGTTCGCTCCCTTGCTGCTCACCTGGTCGCCATCTTCCCCGGATCCCCTGTAATCTTCTTTGACTTGATCTGTTAACTGGAATTTCTGGTATTTATTATTACTTTTATTGTAACCATTCTCATTCCAATTTCCTAAAGTAAAATCTTATTTTATGAATATAATTATTGGGGGCTGGGGATATAGCTCAGTGGAATAAGCGCCTGCCTTGCAAGCACAGGGTCCTGAGTTCGATCCCCAGTACCGAAAAAAAAAAAAAAAAAAAAAAATATATATATATATATATATATATACAATTATTTTTCCTACCTAACATAGGCCTTTAATGTTACAAATTTTATCTAAGGACTGCCCAAATCCATCGCAATTATTCAGAGGTTGTATTTTAATTACCTTGAATTAGAAATATTTTCCAATTTCCCCTTGGTTTCTTCCTTGATTCATGAACTGTTTAATAATATGTTCTCTACTTTCCAAATATTTGAGGCTTATATTTCCTTATATTGATTTTTATTTCCTTTTCTTACTGTCAGTCATGTTGTTTAATAATGTTCAGGTTCATAGCCATTCCGATAGTTTTTGTCCTCATGATCTACTTCAAAAGCTAAAATAAACCTTCTGTCAGTTTTCCCTCTTAGTTCTTTTTTCTTTATATTTTAATAAGTTCTACATTTAGATTGATACAGTTATTGTGATATTATATTTATGAGTTTTGAAGGATATTATCTTCATAATAAATTTTATTATTAAAAATTACCTTCTCTGTCACTGTTGAATTCTGATCTAATTTGATTTTAATACAGTCAGTATAGTACTTTATGATATATCCTTTTCAAGTCCTTACTTGTTTGTATGGGTTTTATTTTAACTAGTCTTACAGTTTAAGTGTAATGTTTAATCCATGTGTAGCAGTCTCTACCATATTGTCCTGTGTTTTCTGTTTGTGTCCTCCATTTTGTACCCTTTGTCTTTCTTATTTTACCCTATTTTTAAAATATTACATTATGTCTCTTCTGTTGCCTTTTAAATCCTTCTGACTGAGTGCTGTGAATTACTATGTGTTCCTCCTTTTTCATAATTTGCCCAGAATTAAAGAGATGCAGGTTTAGTTAATGTAAGAACTTTTTTTCTCTGTTTACATTCTTTCTTCTCTTTTGTTATTTTTCATGTATTTACCTCTGCATGTATTATGTGTTTGTCAATTTCTCACCTCTGCATGTTTTGTGAACTGTGTATTATAAATATGTTAAGATTGTTTAATTTTACATAATCATCTGACTTTTTTTAAAAAGGTGGAAAGAGAAGACAATTATGTTTACTTTTGTAGCATTCTTTCCAGTGGTCATACTAAGTTCCCTCGGGATCATTCCCTTCCTCCTCTGAATCCCCCACACATGTGTCAGAGAGTAGATCTGCTGCTGGCGAAGTGTCCCAGCTTTGGTTGAGCTAAAAGTGCCTTTGATTTACTTTCATTTCCAAGAAAGTATTTTCACTGAATATATAATTGACACACTCTTCTTTTGCCATTTCAAATACATTGACTCATTTTTGTTTGATGTCTGTTGCCAGTGAAAAGTCTACAATTATTCTTATCATTGTGCTTTTGATGTAATGTGACTTCTTTTCTCAAGTGTTTTTGAGATTTTATTACTAATTTTCAGCAGTGTGACAACTCTGTACTAAGAAGTGGTTTCTTTGGTAATATAATTCTAAATGAAGTTTATAACCTTCTCAGATCTGTAAGTTGTGTGTTTTTAAAATCAAATTAGAACAGTTTCAGCCAACAATTCTTCAATTTTTGTGGCTCACTCTTTCCCAATCTTCTCAGTCATCTTAATCCTGTTTAATACACCATTTAATGCTCTCCCACCCCCCAAATTTTTGTCTCAGTTTGGATGGCTTCTATCACTGGCTTAAATACTGTCACCCTCTCTTATGTTGCATTCAATCTATTGCTAATCCCTTTCATTAAACCATGTATGTTAAATTTTATGTACATTTAAGCAACCCTGTATTTGTAAGGATATGAGTATTGTGTACATCTGTACCGTTAGTCCACCTGTCTGTCTCTTCACCCTGGTGTGCATCTTTTCCTCTAGGTTTTTTAATATACTAGTCATAGTCATTTTAAATTCTTTTCTGTTATTACTTCAATGTGTAGATTATTTACAGAATCCTCCTATTGATTCATTTTCCTCTTCACCACCAGTCATATTTTTGGACTACTTCACAAGTTTTATAATATTATGTGCCGGATATTGTGTTTTAAAAATAGTAGGATCTTGTCAGGCATGATGATGCACACTTGTAATCCCAGCACTTGGAGAGTGATACAGGACCGTGGTGAGTTCAAGGCCAGCCTGGGCTACATGAGTGAGTTCAAGGCCAGCCTGCACTACATAGTGAGACTCTGACTCAAACAAACCAGAAAACGTAGCATTTGTAGCTGATTTTAAGAGTTATTATACACCCATGGAACCATACCATTTTATAACATATGTTATATATTATTATTTTAAAATTATATATATATATATATATATATATATTTAATAAGGGCATCATTCCTTCTATTAGAGAGATTGGTGGAAAGACTGATCAGTGTGATTAAATCGTGAATGTATTCACTCTGAGACAGCGTTATATAGCTGCAATCCCTAAATCAAAGCTTTATAACTCAAGCACCACAAATTCAACCTGCTGTGCATTTACTTTTTATTTCATCTCTAGCTTTCTACACAGACACTAAGCACAATGTCGACCTTATCAGACATTGAATCAGCTTGAATTCTACCTGAAGATTCAATTAGATTTCATTTTCCTCCAGCATTAGAAGCATTGAAAGTGATTTAAGTCCTTGTTATCCAGGACCCTGTGGTGGCCAAACACCACTGAGCTTCAAACCTTTAAGATCTTCAGACTTCCTTCTCTGGAAAAAGAGACTTCAAGACTGTGAGCTCTAAAATGTGACACATTCCAAGCCGAGAGCCCACACCAGCGGGGTGCTGACACAGCCTGTGAACACGTCTCCAGCATGTGAACTGGGTGGGCTGTGAAGCTGTGAGCCCGTAAGTTTCTCAGTTCATAAGACTAAAATCACTGAGGCTGCGAGTCTGAGAGCTCATCACTTGGCAGAAAATCTTTTGATTTGGAACCTCTCCAGATTCCCATCCAATATGCCAGCCCCATAGGTTTGGGGCAAATTGTTCAGATTTCTTATTTGAACAAAGAACATTTTGCTTTTCAAACTCTTCCAACTTTTATCAATCTGATGTCTACTCCTTCATCTTTCTGATGTGCATTACTAAATTTTTAAATTCTAGATTTCTTTGTTTCTAGGTCTCCTTCATAAGAGAAATCACCTATTAATTCCTGGTGGTTTTGATGCCAGTGAAGTTCTTTTCTGCTTGTTTGGTTCCAGGAATCAAACTCAGGACCTTGAGCTTGTGAGACAGGTGCTGTGCCACTGAGCTATCTCCCCAGCATGAAGTTCTTTTGCATTAATCTACATCCTTACTGAAAGTAAAACTCCACTGAAACTATGTAAAGAGATGAGAAATAGTGAAGCAGTGTATCTGGTAGCTTTAATTTCTCCTAGATACCCATTCTCCACTCTCTCTGCTTGGGTCTGTTCTCTTGTCCTTTGGTTTCCATTAAATTCAGCTAAGGGGGAAAGTTGAGCACTTCATTCCCCTGGCCGCTTCCCCGCCCCTGTGACAAAGGCTCTACAAGTTTCTCAAATATTAGAGTTCATGTCAAGCAGTCCTTCATCTTTTGCCTCTTTATCCTATAGTGAAGGAATGTGTCCCTTCCCATCCCTATCAGATTGTATGCTCTCTCATGGTTTTCTGTACCCTGCCCACTTTTTCATAAGGGGTCTTGTTGCACTCTCCCCATATTCCTCAGTTAGAGAGTGCCGTACTTGTCTTGTTGAAACTCTGACCCAATGAGTTTTCAAACAGCAGACTCTGAAGTTGGAGGATCCCATGAGAGGAGCAAGTGAAGCAGAACCACACACCAGTGTCCTTCAAATGGCATCAGTGTGGACAAGCCATGGGTTGGCAGTATTTCTAAGAGAAGGATGATGGAAACCCCAGTGAGGAACGGAAACACTAAGGGGTTTTGCAAGTGACAGTAGGTGAAAGTTTTTTACCGTGTGAATTAAGGGTGTGAAAAGTTCAGCAGGGCAATTAGTTGACATAGGAAAGGCAGAAACCCTACCATTTCCCTGGTCACAGGCCTTACCACCAATTCTTTAGAAGGATGGAGCTCTGACACTTTAATAAAGGCTAGAGTTTTATTTTTCTTTCCTTTAACTTTTTTCTCATAAAATTATATTGTTTACTCTAATTGAAGAATTCTTCTTTGTTAAAATCTAACGAAGAATTTCAGAGTGTATTTTTACATAAAACTCAAAGTTCTTCAGACTGGAAGTGGGTCAAATGGAGAGAACACACTGCTTGGCCACCCTCCCGTTGATATCACACAGTGGACTCAGCATTGTTGGCCAAGATCTCCTGGATACACAATTGGTGCATGTTGGATCTTCAACCTGCAACTCTTAAGATGCTCAGCTAGGGAAAGACAGAGTCTTCAAAGAGGGACCTGGGTACTTGGTGATGGGTGTTCCCAATGAACTTGGGTTATGGGGTTGCAAATCACAGATACATAATGTTACTACAATTCAACACAGGTGTCATTTTGGTAAGAATATGTGCCTAGCATAGCAATGATACAAAGCCATGACACGTCTCACAGAGTGCCACATGCAAAAAAAGAGATGCCATTCAAGTAAATATAATAGAGAGAGAGAGAGAGAGAGAGAGAGGGAGGGAGGAAGAGGACAAAGGAGACAGAGAAGAGGGAGGAAGAGGAGGAAGAAGGAGGGAAGGAGGGAGGGAGAGAGACAGAGAAGCAAAAGGAGAGGAAGAGGAAGCAGGAGGAGGAGAAGTGGGAGGAGTAGACGGGGCAGGAGGAAGAGGGAGAGTGAGAGCAAGAGGGAAGGGGAGAGAGAGAATAAGAATCACATTAGGACTGACTGCCCATGAGCATTGCATAATGGTGTGTCAGAGCATAGTATGCAGTCAAACTTTGATGATCCCTGGGCTTGATAACATTCCTTTTAGTCTTAGTATTTAAAGATTAGTAACTATGAGGTAGACCTGGATTTAGGCTTCTTTCTACTTGCAAATTAGACTTCATTTAAAAGGTAAAGCAGATGGATGAATTCCCAACTATCACACTTTAAGTCAACCTTGAAAGAAGTACAAACAGTTCACCAACACACATTCATTTTTGTGACCAATGCTTCCCTCCCAGGAGGTTAGCAGGTGGGAAAATGCGCGAGATCAGAACTCTTTCCTACTCACCTAGCATAAATTATTACTTTCCATTGGAGAATGGTTATTTGCAAGGTTGCTGTAAATCTTGCAAATGAATGCATGTAAGGCAGCAGAGAGCAAAGTCTCTGATTGCCTGAAAAGAGATGGGGGGAGGGAACCTAGGAAAATCATCTCTAAGTTCCAAGATTAATAGGCAGAGGGACTTCATAGTTTCAGCTCCCAAAATAGCAGGAGAGTAAGGCAAAAAAAGAAGAAAAAGAAAGAAATAGGCATGCTGATTGCATTGTTACAACTTAAATTGTACTCAGATGCGAACCCCGACGTGCCAAAAACAATGAGGGCCGAGCCTGAAAGATCAGAAAAGTGACATCTGGTGTTGGATGCCCCAGCAGACATGACTAATACCATTGGTATTCTGTAGATTCTGCCTTTACTAATTTAATATTCAAATAAGAGGGTCAGCCTCACAGCGCTGGGTAGCATCAGAAGACATGGGCTTCCCAGAATTTACCTTCCTCCCCCCAGCAGGGCTATTTTGGGGGCTGGATGTCTATCTTGTGTGCTGACCAAGACAAGGTCTGCCATTTCCAAATGTTTGTTAGGATCCTTTTGTTTCGTGGCTCTCACACATGGTTGAGCTATGAAGGAGCCCTGAGAACTCATCCATAACTTGTAATAAATAAATAACCTCCCCATAGTTTGCCCCTTGGATATTTGCTTTATGCCAGAACATTTTAGTTTTACACATACACACGCATGCAAATGTATTTCTCCACTGAAAATAAAAACCTGATGTCCCCCTCCCCACCATAACTTTTACTGCGACACTCAAGAATACCACATTAGCTTGAGGCTTGAGGGGGTTCTTGCTAAATCAACAGAATTCTCCTGTACCCAGATGAGTATTGGTAATTATCAAATTATTCATCTCAACAAATATTTGCTGAATACCTACTAAGGACAAAGCACTGTGCTAAGTCCAGAGGGAGCTACAAAGGAGACTTTTTAATTGGTATTTAAAATGGCATACATTTTCATTTCATCATGATTTAAAGTTTCAAAAGACCAATCAGAACTTTTCAGTAGCACAGGGCCTTCCCAGAACTTTCCATGACCATTAAATACTCATTTAGTTTTTGGAAACATAATCATAACAGTAAAAGCTACTGTTTGTTGACTGTTTGTTGTAAGTCAAGCATTGTGCTCAGTCCTTCACATTTAACCTTCCAACGCTCCTAGACACAAAAATCGTGCCTGCTTTACCAATAGGGAAACTGGCAGAGAGAAGTTAAGTGACCTATGCAAGGTCATCCAACTTAATGATACTGAATAAAAATTCTAATTTGGAAGTTGTGTCTCCAAAGCCCTATTCTGTATTTTACCATTTTTCCCTATTCTGTATTTTATCATAATTTCCAATGTGACAACCTGGGTAGTAAGTAGCATCTTTTCTTTCATGATCCTGGTATACCTACCTCCCACATACTCACTTAGCTGAGAATATAGGAATTCTCAGCATTCAGAATTGTTAAATCTCCTAGGAAATTCTGTAGAACTTTATTTTCTATGAGCATACAGAAACTAATTCTTCTACTTTTTAAATGTAAAATTAACTTTAAAATTTAATAGCTATAGTCTCCCCATTACACATCCTACCATTCCCAGATGCTCAGCACCAATCTGTTGTCTGGAGTCACTGTATGTACCTCACAATTTCTCAACAGTCCACGGAGGAGTTCTTATGTATTTCATCATTTATCATAAAATTTCTTTCATTGAGTTTTCTTGGATTATCCTGTAATTTAAAATAGGATATTTATCTCCATGAATCCTGAGGGAAAATGCAAATGCCCATCAAAGTAAGCCTGACAATAGTTTTTAAATTGTTAGCATAGTTTGATAATCGGTCACCTCAGCAAGAACCTGAGAGAGCTGGGCCAAGTGAGCTCCAAGCTCCAAGTGAGCTTGAAAACAAATTCAGAAAGCATTAGGGCAGAGGCAGTGAAGGGCACCTGGGTAATAAGAAAACCTCGGTGAGGAAGGGGGTCTTGGCTTCAAATTCCTCTCCCCCCTTCTTCCTCCTCTTCCTCCTCTTTCTCCACCTCCTTCTTCTTCCTCTTTCTCCTTCTGCTTCCACTTCACTTTCGTCTTCATCGTCTCACGCCCCCGGACACCTCCTAAACAAAGGCCGCCTGGATGAGAGGGAAGCTGAGAGTCGTGGATACCCCGGTTTTGGCCTAAGAACCTCAGGAAACGAGAGTACACGGGTTAAATATGAAGATGAAGAAGGAGAGAAACCCAGGAAAATTTTAAGAAACTATATTTTGGCAGAGGCACCTTGGGAGCACGATATTAAGTGAAATAAATCAGACACACGATCTTAAATATCACATCGTTTCTCTTATATGAGGAGCCCAAAATGTAAATGCATTAAGGAGAGAAATAAAAGGCAGGTAACAGGACGTAGGAAATAGACCTTTTGCAAGTGAGAAAGGGATCAAGAGATGAAAGAGGAGGGGAGACAGAGGAGAAGGGGACAGAGAAAGAATAAAGGAACAATGAAGGTAGGCTGTGCGCACGAGCCAGCCCCCAGGATGAACGTGATCATTATGCACTGCAGATATGTACTAATAAAATAAAAATGTGTTAAAAAGAAATTGTATTTTAGCTCGAGAAAAAGATTTCATCCTCTTGTCTTTATTTCCGATATAGCGCAGACTGTCAGGGAAGCCTGGCAAGGTTCTGCTCCACAGAGGGCACTGACAACTCAGGGAGTTCAAAATGCCCCCTGTCAAGGGGCCGCGCGCGGTTCCAGACACACCTGAGCACAGAGGCACGCCGCGCCTCACCTCACCTCACCGCACCGCACCGCACAGGAAGAATCCGCACGGGGAAAAAGATGAGACCGCCCCTCAGAAGCGAGGCTAAGAAGAGATGGGACTATTTTGGGGGGTGTTAAAGGTCCAATTAGAGACAGGGGGAGAGTTTGGAGGGATAAAATGGAGGATTAGCTTTTAATTTTGCATTGAAGAGTCAGTTAACAATGGTTACAAAAGGAAATTAAAAGCCTGGAAGCAGTTGAGGTTTTTGTTATTTCTGAAGTTACGAAACACATCAATATTGCACAGGCCTGTGTTTAATGTGGTCTCACAATGTGACAGCTCTGCGGATGGGCCCTGGAACCCTTTGAATGGCTTCCATGAGCACATCAGCATTCTCTTGAAGGCTGTGAGCTGTGGACTCTGCGTGCCCATTTATCTGGCTCTTAAAGGGCATGGTCCCAACCTTGTCATGAAGCACACTCGAGCCGTGTGCACTGTGGACGAGAGGAAAGGAAGACAGGCCCGTATGGAAACGTGGCTGGGAAGTTAAGGGAGGGCACAGACCAGGACAGACTCCCTCAGCTGCAGTTCAAAGTAACCGAGGGCCTCTCAATAGTTCTTGTGATGAAATTGCCACTCGAATCCCAGAACATAGCCAGACCATGGCTCTGGATTCCGATATAAAGTGCGCTGTTGGCGATGCTGTGCAAGGGTGATAGGCTTCTCCACAAGCTGTTAGCCAGTTATGGTAAAGAAAAGTCAAACTCCTTCAACCCACAGTGAGTGTCATGGAACAGAACGTGTATCAGTATTTGTTAAGTTTATGCTATAAGAATTCTTCTAAATATCTTAATTATAATTATGCATATCATCTTTATGATATTATTATCATCATTCAACAGGTAAGAGACAAAACAGAGATGTAAAGGAAATGGCAGGAAATAGAGAGAGGATTTGTTAGCTGTCGACTGACAGCAGCTCCCACACCCTGGATCATCACCTCTGCCTGCACCTGCCTCATGTCCCTCTGTATAAAAAGAATCCATTCTGATCAGGAAGGAAAAATGGATTTATTATATAATCTATTTGTTGGATGGCAAACTTTACACTCATAAGTGCCTTCTTTCATCTAATACTGATTTTTAAATGCACTTGCAATTTGCCATGCATTTTTGCAGCCTGCATGGCCCGTGGCCATCTGCACGGCCCTGGGAGTACAGGTTCCCCAGAACCTTTGCATGCATCCGGTGCATCCAAACCCAGCCTCATGTCAGGACAACTAACAAAGGGAAATCCCAGGGTTTCGCCTCCTCCTTGTGCATTCTATAATTTGTGTTTTTCAAAGCTCGGAAGGTGATATTGTCTTTGTCTCCTGAACATTGCTAAAACTTTCTATTTCTTTAATAATGCAGAAGTTAAGCCTCTTTGGGCAGCTGGGGTCTCCAATTCACAGGAGTAGAAGGAGAAGAAGCAAGAGAGTTTGAGAGTAGCAAAGAGCCAGGCGGACTCAGATCAAAGCTTGAGCAGACTGTGAGCACTGCATTGTTAAAGGTTGTATTTCCTTTGTGAATGGTCCAAATGATATAACTGAAAATTATTACATTTTTCCTCAGTGAGGAAATAATAACTTTCCTATATACTCAAAACCTAAAAGAATTTGGCTCTAATTAAAAATCATGTGTAACTAACCTCAAACTTCTTTTTTCTACCTGCTGGTTTGTTTCCTGTGGGTCAGATGCATGTGTTGGGTGGCAGGAGAGGATGAAATCCTAACTGTTAATCTGAAATCAAAAAGAAAGGGAAACTGTAAAATCCTGTATACTCATTAGCCCAACAACCATTTGCTGACTACCTGAAACACTGTAGCTGAAGGTGAGCAACAGGAAACAAGATAAACCTTGTTTTCCCAACAATTATTTTCTAACATAAGATTTTCTACAACATTATATATAAAACTATATTCTCCATTATATTTAAAATTGAAGACCCTAATTTCTTCATTCACTCTCAATCCAATCTTTCTGAAAAGACCATACATATTACCTGCTAACTTTGGGCATCAGGCAGAATTAAACAGGGGAGATAACTACAGCAAATATTAAATCCACACATTCCTTTAAAATTAATTTCTAAGGACAAAAGAAACCCAAGCATGTAACAGGAAGTGCACAGTTTGGTCAGGGCAGACAGTGGGTGAAGACCAGTGCTAGGATGTCCACTGTGTCCCACAGCCACACCTGTGAGGACAGATGGCATCAAAGCAACTGGAGAAAGCGGAAAGAAACATTTCTAGGGAAAAGTGGTAAGAAAAGGAAAACTCAGCCCCTATTTTAAAAATGTATCATAAAAGTGAAATGGTATTAAAACTTGATTCTCCGCAGAAAAGAGAGTCCATATTCACTAGCATTTCTGATGGTTCACTTTGTACAAAATACTATGAGGAGTCAAGCCATCCTTTGCATTGTGTAAGAGAACACTAACAGAGTCATATCTTTATGGGTATCAAAGGTATCAATTTGGAGGTATTTTGTCTTGCTATGACTTAAGAAATGCTCTGTATTTAGAAATTCAGAGAAGGGTCAAGCGGATTTCTCTATGACATTTTAAATTTTGATTGATAAATCCCATCAAAGTCCTCCTAAAACGCCTCTGTACTAGACATGCAGTATGCTCTCCTCCAGGAACCCTTGCTCCAACACAAACTCCACCAACATTCAAAGAAAATGGGAGTGTATGTAGGCAAGAGTACAGACCCTCAAAGCTGAAGATATGTTTTAAGGTCTGTCTCCAGTATTTAATGCTTGCAGATCTTGATGGAAGCAATACAGAGTCTCTGTGGCTCATATTTTTATCTTTAAAAATAAGATGGGATTATATGAGGTGGGATTGAAAACTATGGATAATGTTTACATTTGTTAAAAGTTTATTATAACAAGAGACATATGGCCATTAATTTTGCTCAGAATACTTGCCCTAGCTTCAAAACACTTATCCCATCATATGTGTTGCACTCTGAAGCAGTTCTGGAAGTCTTTCATGAGTGCATTTCATCACGCTGTTGTGACTGCCCTGATATCCCAAATAAATTTGAAATTTTTACATTTTATGATCCTTTCGACTTGGGAGAAGAGCTAGTGCTCACAGGGTGGCAGATCTGTTGAATAAAGTGGAAGAGGATGCATCATAATGTTTTCTGTGGGAGTGCCTTTACGTAGGATGGCATGCGGGAAGAGCATTCATTGCATTTTGATTGTACCTCATGCAGACACTCAGGAAAGAGAGCTAGAACTGTTTCAGGAGGTAGTAAGAACAAAGGTATAAGTGTGTTTGAAGTCAGAAGGAGTACTGACATCAGTCCCTTGAGAGGGACTCATGTCAATTGTCTTACTATAATAAAGATGTCTTGGACTGTAACTATTCATTTTATCTTTTGATCACACCATGTACAACAAGAACTAGGTGCATTAAACAGTTCTGGGTACCTACGTACAACTGAATGTCACCTGCTCTGGATTTTCCAGTTTAATTTCCCTGGTACAGAATTAAAATTGATGTCTCTGATATAACTAAAATTACTTAATGAGATTATACCTCCTATCAGGACTGGCTACATGAAATATAGGACCTGGAGCAAAATAAAAATATAGGGACCCTGGTACAGAAAATAATGAGACTTTCAAACCCATGGTACCAAAGCAGTAAAGCAAGCACTGAGTCCTTTGAAGCTTAGAGCCCTGTATGACTTTGCAGATGACATGCTATGAAGCCAATCCTTATCCTAGGAGACCCTGGGAAATATCAGACCTTGCTTCAAGAACAGGGAGAGACAGATGACCAACTCCTGTTGGTAGCTAATACCTCCTCTTTCAGGACATCTATGGATGATGTGATCAATAATAACTGCATAGATATTACAAAAGAAAGCTGCCCAACAGCTTCTTTCTTCTAGCTCTGTTTAGTGCCTTGAGTCCTACTTTCCCAAGGAAAATGCATTTGAGACTTGAGTTTTGATGAAAAAAAAAGAATGTCTCCATCAAATCTTCTTCATTTTGTAGTATAATTGGCCTTTGGAAGCAGAAAAGGGTTTAGAAAAACAAAATAAGCATTAGAAAACCTGAGGCACTCTGGAAAGTGATCAGAGAGGAAAATGTGTTCACAAATGTAATTTTGTTTAGGGCTGTAAAAAGGAGAATACAACTTTCATTAATATCCTGGGCTGAATCCAGGCTTTTGTCTGATTGATATGGAGAATCCCAACTGTGAAGTTGGGAAAGAGGCTGAGATTTATGCACACTAGCATTTTTTATAGTTATGTTCATGTCTCCCAAGGCTCAGGCAGATTTAATAAATCAGATAAATAAATAAGTGAAAGAAGTATTCTATGCTCAGTTCTTCATTCAAAGTTTCCATGGTTGTCCAAGAGAGTTCCATACGCACAGTAAAGATCGAAGATGGCTCTCCTGTTACCCGTTATTTGAAGGAAAATATCTAGCTTTGATAATGATGTAATGTGGCTTTCACCCCCTGAACTTCATAGAAGACTATTTAATCTTTCCCGATGTCCCTTTATGTGCAGAGAGTTATTTTCCACTTATAATGTTGGTTGAATAGCTTGTGAATACTTTACAATGGATATGTATGTCACTGCTTGGTTTGGTGTCTTTTTTACGGCAAAATTTTTCAGCTGTGAGAGAGTTTAAGGAATAATGTTACTGCTTGGGGAATAATTTTTTTTTCTTTGAAAGAAAAGAGAGAGAGACACACAGAGAAATGAAGACAGATAGAAGCAAAGAGAAAACTGAAGAGTCAGTACTCATGAGCACAGCAAAAGTCAATTCTCAAAAAGTAAAAGGCTTGAAGGCTTTACAAATTGGTCATTGAAGCTGTATTATAACTTATAAAATCATAACATCATATAACTTTTAACTGAGATAGATCAAAGAAATTATAGCCCCAGGCTTTACTTCATAGTTAAAGAAATTAAGCCCAGCAAAATTAACTCAATAAACTGCTATTTTATTATCTCTCTTTTGTTTTCTAGCTATGGTCCCTACTTTCCATATAGGACCTCTCTGCTAGAGTTCATTTCAGGAAAAATTGTGAACAGAAGATCCTGCCCAATAAGATATATCCAACCAGGTTTATCAGCATTTTCCTACCTCCTGTTATAATTCATTCATTCATTCATTCATTCATTCATGAAATAAATTAGATCCATCTTTCAAAGAGTGTTTCCCAGCCCATGTTTCCTTGGGAACTGAAACAAGTTCAGTTTCCGACTGCGAGTAATAAAAACAATGGGAGAAACAGAGCTATCAAAATGAAACACAAGCAGTAGCTGAGGAAGTCGTGTCAGACTTTGCTTCAGGAACAGGGAGAGACAGACGACCGATTCCTGTTGGTAGCTAATACTTCCTCCTTCAGGAGATAATTGAACAGATATTACAAAAGAAAGCTGCCAGACAGCTTCGTTCTTCTAGTTCTGTTTAGTGCCTTGGGTCATACTTGCCCAAGGAAAATGCATTTGAGACGAGTTTTGATGAAAAAACCAATATCTCCATCAAATCCTCTTCATTTTGTAGTTTGATTGGCCCTTGGAAGCAGGAAAGGATCAGAAAAACAACATAAGCATTAGAAACCCTGAGGCACTCTGGAAAGTGACCAGAGAGGAAAATGCATTCACAAACGTAAACAGTGCGTATAGAAATACAGTGCATGTGGACAGTGTGGAGTTACCACACTGCTAATTAATGGCAGAGAAAACTTCATCTAAAATTGAGGCATCTTTTAGGAGTCTCACATTTCAGAGTAGTGAAGTAGCATATATTCAGCATCACAATTCAGAGTGCAAATCTGAAGCCAGATCATCTCTCTGCCAATCACAACTGTACAGCTTGCTACTCTGAGGGAAATTTATGTAGTACGTCTTGATGTCAATTCCCTTCTTGGTAAAATGAAGATTAATAGTGTGTGGCTCATGTTGCTGTCATAAGAATTAAAATAATTGATCCATTGATGGCATTTAAAACAGCAGCCAGTACATAACAAGTACTAGACAAATGCTAGCCACTATTATCAAGTCACACAGCCATAACTTACCCATGAAAATTATTTATATTTGCCTTAGAATTGGTTGTATCACATTTTTTTCTAGTTCTACAACATATGAATGATAGTGTTTCAATTGTACTGTTTAATCCAAAGGAATAAATAGCAAAATTTTAAAAATATAGAGATCCTAGCTTTTCTTCACATCTTCAATTCCTTGTGATACTAAATAATTAAAAGTCCTAGATCAGGAGAACTCTGTGTGATATTTTCTCGTAAGAGAAAGGCAAAACCATCATGTCCCATTTGTTGTCCAGGTAGCAATGTTTATAATATGGAAAATGATGCAATTTGATTCATGGCGGTGCTCAGTGTGAGACATCAGAAGTCTCTACCATCGTTTCTCTATATCTGCAGCAGAGACAATAAATGGGAAGCAGTGCTTGTGGAATGGAAAGAACACAGGATTAACCCCAACCAGAGGTCAAATGTCCTGCAGCTCAGCGCTGGTTCTTCCTTGCTTGCCTCATCACATGCAAGTTCTTTAACCCATCTGTAATTTAGGTTCATCATCCTCAGTTTGGGAATGATAGGATGAGCACAAATTTATTATGAAGTTTACGCAAGAGACTGAAGTTATAAATTTTGTTTGTGACATAAACATGGAACAGTATAATCACTTATATTTAATTTACTAAGTTTTTTAGTCTGATTTTTACATTTGATTTGGATTAAGGTAAGAGTTTTAGGTTAATAAACAGTATTTGTATACAAGTAAAGATAAGCTTAAAATACATTTATATACATAAAGATATCCTTCATTAACCTAAAAATTTATGTATAAAATTCCCATTCATGCAGTGTACACACATATATACTCATGTGTCACTAGTCTTTCCTTCAAGAAAACAAAACAGGAAGTGATCATCAGACACCATGATTTACATTTTGATTGTGCTTGATTCACATGATTGTGTGATCTTTCAAAAGTTTGCATTGTAACACCAGTATGACACCTTCCTTACTTATTTAGAACTTGATCACCACTTAAAAGGATTTCCTGCTTTAAGGTTAACACAAGTGGGTGTGCTTTGCACTGTGGAGGTGTGGAAGCTCAATTCAGACTGGGGTCCAGATACAGGGACAGGAAGGGTTGCAGGAGTGTTAATTCCTTTCCTCTTCACACCTCAGTCCTTCACTCTTCATCTCTGAATTTTCTGGCTAAGCACTTCCCCAACTCCTGGTCAAAGTCTTCTTTTTTCAAAAATTTATGTTTATTAGTACATGTTTGCAGCATGTAATGGTTACATTGATAAGGAGGGGTTTGGTTGGTGTAGGTTACACGTTTTAATTTTTGTGTCCCTTTCTTCTCTTTCTCCATTTCAACCCATAGGTAACCTCTCTAGGTATTTTCCCAAAAGAGTTAAGGACAGCCAGGTAGTGAGCCATGCACACTCATGTGTATAGCAGCACAACCACAGAAGCTAAGTTTTGGAAGTAGCATGTATGTCCATCAACAGGTAAAGAAAATGTGGCCTTTTCCCCAACAGAATACTCCTCTGCCTTAAAGGGCACACTTTAGTCATTTGTAGGAAAATGGATGCAGTTAAGTGAAATAAATCAGAAATATAAACTTAAAAATCACACGGTTTCTCTTATGTAAGAAACCCATAGTTTAAATAAGAAGCAAAAGAAAAGATAGATAACAGGAAACAGAATCTTGAGCCCAATGGAAGGGATTGAAGCCTCTCTTGCCGTGCTTTCCCCACTGCCCTCACTTACCTTTCTGCTTCACATTCTCCTCCAGGGGGCTGCTTCCAGCTCTGATCTGATATCTCTGCTGCTGAAAATCTGCAGAACTGATTCAAGAAAAAGGCCATGAAAACCGCAGCCCTCTGACTTTGGAGGAAGAGAACCCACAGCGGGATTAGGACGTGGGCAGAAGAAGATGGAGATAGAGTAGATGGGTCTCAGGCCTGGAGCAGACAGCAAGCAAGCACTGCAGTGGCACATAATCATTTACATGAACCTGCAGGAAGGAAAAGTGTGAAGAGTAAGCACCACCGTGAGGCTAGGGTGTTACCTTGGGGTGTTCCACACCTGGAGGTTTGTTCTCACTAGCAAGGGCAGAACTTCAGGGAGAATGTCCCTTGGAATGGTTTGTTCCTGAAGAAGGTTTCCATCAAAATGCTGGGAGTGCCTGGGGAATGATAATGTGCTCGCAGAGATGAGGGAAGTAAATTCCTTAGGACCTACTGTGAAAATTTCTCTCCGGCATAGAAACTGACTGCCTTGCCCTGCCCCCGGAGCACCAAAGGTGCAATCACGGCATTTCCCGCTGCAGTAAATACCCAGGCCATCCCTGTAGCCTGCACCTTTCTCACATACCACCCTTTCCACTAGGAATTCGCTGTTATTCATTCAACTGAGGTTCCTTACTTGATTTTGGAGAACTTTTTCTTCCTTATTTTCCTAGATGTTTTTGAAAACAGTTGACATCCTTGATAAATCTTGCCTCATAGATATTTTTGTACTGAGTCTGTTTCTTCCCTGATTTTATTGTTTTCTTGGTTGTTTCGAGCTTTCAGCATATTTTCTTCATTTGATTATATCTCCCACATTGAGGTGGAAATAGAAAATATAATGGTCAGGAAAATCCCAATCTTTCTCCACTGGTCAGAGAAAAGATACTGGTCTTTCTCGTGATTGGTATGTGGCCTTACTAAGTCCTTGCCAACCTCCAATTCTAAACCCTAAGGGAAGTTTTTAATCTCAAAAAATCAATAAATAAGAAAAAATGCTTCCTGTAGACCACCCATTTTACAAACTCAAACCAACCCAAGTCAAAGTGCCAGTGGAGAAAAGTAGTAAGATTGTCATTAGATGTAGATGTAACAGAATTAATTATTTTTTCCAAGATAACTAGGACTCCTGTGAAGTAATTCAGAATAAGGTTATATTGTCACCAGTAAATCTAACTTTTCTGACAATTCTCTAATACTCATATAATAGGTAGTTTGTCAGAAAAGTTAGATTTACTGGTGATGTGTAGCTTTCTTTTGAATTATTTTACTCACATACTAACTAGGCGGTTTTCCTCAAGGTGTTTTAGTACAATTATCAATTTAATGACCAAGAAAAAGTAGGTTAATGTGACAAGGAAATAATTAGCCTGGGCATATATACCAACTACTTTTCACCCAGTGCTTTTGGTATTGCACCATGATGCCAATGGTCTTGTAAATGTATTTACATTTCAGGTAAGGAACAGGACTCATTAAGGCAGTTTGAAAGTTACATATGTGAAGCTCTTGTGAATAAACCAATTGAGGTCACCCCCCAAAATAAACTTGTTCTATTGATATGTGATTCGTGTTCTGTTGAGCTTCCAACTACTGGGATCTTAGATATAGTTTCAGCTGTCTCTTGTGCCCACTTTGAATATTCTCAGTAAAGAGCTAAAATATAGTTATTCGACTACAAAATTAATTAATATAATTTCAATGTTCCCATTACTATTGCTTTATACAAACTACCCCAACAGCTGGTGAAAACAACCATTGTATTATGCTTATGAAGTCCATGCGTGTAGAATCCAGAGCAGGAAGAGCAGGAATGACTGGTCATTGCTCCACGAATTCTGAAGTTTAAGCTGGAAAGATGTTAAACCCAAAGATGATTTGAGAGCACAGAGAAATTGTATGGGTGCATCTTCATTTCTGTGTCATTTCCACGGTTTTATTTAGTGGGTGCTGTTGGATTTTGGCTGGAATTTTGGCTTGGCCATTGACCAGGATCTCTTCATGCAGTCTCCATGGGTGTAAGCATGGGTTTCCTTATAGCATGGTGGATGTGTTCTAGAGAGCATGGCATTTTTATGATTTACCTTCAGAGCCCAGTGGTGTCACTTCCCCTCTGGTCAGAAAAGTCTTCTGGTAAAGAGGGGACATGGACTTTATGACTCAGTGGGAGGCATGTGCAGATTTTGAGGTCAGCTGGCAATGAAATCTGACTTTTACTTGACTGCAAAGAAATGCACTGTAAGGAGAATGTGTGGGGCTATCTTTGGAAAATACCACAGGCCACAATCCAGCCTCTGGCTGGCAAAGCTCACCTCCCTCTGACCTTCCCACATGCATGGGGCTCCCAAGTCCCCTCCCCCTGCATCTGCTCAAACTCCAGTCTTTTCTCACCCAAATAAGTTGAGGTACAGACAAGGCTCCTAGAATGCAGGTCCTTGAAGACAGCTTCTTCAGTAGTGCACATTTTGAACTAAAACATGATAACCAAAGATACAATTTATTTGTCTCCAAACATCCAATAACTGGGGAAGAGCAGGCATGAGACAGCTTTTCACACACTCCCAGTCGGAGTGGGGAAGGCCAGGAGGCACAGAGCAGCTAGAGGTCCCTTATCACTGCTTTCACTTATTCCTTAGCAATTATCTCATCTACACAAATGCTACAATTGTATCAATTTAGATAACAGATCAACATTAGATGAACATTTTAAATTTAAGTACTAGGACAGTGATCATACAGGCTAGAAAGTAACTACAGTTTATGAATCCTATATTTTTACACCATAGATCCACATACACACCATTTGCCAAAAAATGTTTTATTGTGCTACTTTTTATCAATTATACAACTATGTGTTTAACAAAATATTTAAAATTTTATATGTATACTAACTGGAAAAATTCATTCCTGGTCTACTATCACTTTGAAATAAAAGAATAATTTTATATGTCATTTCACTGTAGTATCCCAGACTCTTGATGTTCCCTAAGTTTCAAGATCTAATTCTCAGGACTGTGAAGACAGTGAAATCTGCTCCAGCTAGTAGATTATGTCATAGAGCACAGCTTCATTCTAAAAGGGAAGATTGTGGAGGGAAGTCCAAGTGAACTACATAAGTTTTCTTCAACTAGAATGTTCCATATTTGGTAGAAAAAGAAGAAAGAGATAAGCTTTGACTGGCCTGGAAGGAAGAAAATATTCACGCTGTGAACTGCCTCCGAGAGGAATATGTAGCAACCAAGAGTAATCCCATCTGACAGCAAGCAAGAAAATGGGAACATCCACCCCACAGTGGAAAGGAGCTCAATTTTCTAACAAGAATGAATTTAAAAGAAAATCTCTCCCCCAGACCACCAGAGAAGTGTCACCTGGCCCATACCTAGATAGCAGACTGCTGAAACCTTTAAAGGAAACCCACAGTTTTTTTCCAGCCTGAAATACTGAACTGAGCTTGGAAATGGCTACTTTGTGATAATTTGTTATAAAAATAGAGGCTTCTACCCTTACCCAGAAATGAGGGTTTTAATCAAAAGAAAGGGGGCTGATAGGCAGCTAGAACAGTGAGCTGACCGCCTCCCCTCCCCTTACCTCCTCTTTTACTTTCTAAGCAGTAAACTTGAGGAGGTCCCTGGGCTGAACTGAACAACAGTGGTGAACCGACTCAGATGTGGTCAAGCGAAAGCTCTCCCATGTGACTGTCCGCCACTTACGTATGCTCTTCGTGTCTCTTTTCTGCAGTGTGAGGAAGAAGCATCACCTTCAGTGCACATCTTCAGGGATGAAGGAGATAAAATATCCTGAGCATTCATGTATTAACTCACCTGAAGATCTACCGTGCAAGTTTCGACCATACAGTGTTCACTATGTCAGGAAGTCAATGAGACAAGGAAAACATGAAGTATAATTAACCTTTTGTGATTTTTATTTCCCAAGATTCCACTTGCTGAAAACACCTTAGAATAACAACAACAACAGGCTTTCCCAGTAAGCCCTGAGGAACATCCAGTGATGGGATGGAATTCCCAGGGAGGAGGGTCCAGGTTGGGTGGGTGATTACAAATGCTGTCTGACTCTCATGTGATCCAAAGGAGTGTCCTTCATTGACCTTAGATTTTAAGAATCCAGTGTAACTTCAAACCTTCACGTATTGTTGTTTTTGTTTTAGTTGAGTTGTTTTTAGTAAAGAGTCTTAATTGTTGGTGGTGGTATTAGTTAGACTTTATATTTTAAATAAATAGGACTTTTTGTGTCACATTCTATCTTTCTCCTGAAGCATTAGCAAACTGTGAAGAGGTTCAGGCAGGGTGAAAATCCAGACAGAAGAAGAGATAATCGCTTCAAACGAAGGAAAAGCTGGACCCTGAGACTCTGATCACTGCCTCTGGCTGAGATTGTTCTATCTGTTAAAAGGAAAACTGTATCCTTTGTCTTAAAAAAAAAAAAAAAAGGATAAGAGAAACATGAAAAGTGTAAATTGAACTTTTGCCTCATGTTACGTCTCTGCTGTTTACCAAAATCAGTTTATTTCTGTTTGCTTTACTGCCTATCTGCTGAAAACATATCTGAACCCAGCGAAAATGCGAAACATGTGATTTAAAATAGTTTGAAAAAGGAAAAAGGAAGAGTGCTGTTAAATGTTAAAACGGGTTCTGTGGTGAATTGTATATACGCACCACATCAAAAGTAAATTAAAGTTAAAGTAAATAGTGTTACACTGAAAGTTGAAAGAATATAGCAAATCATAAAGATGCTTGTATACTAATTGAGAGTATTTTAATTGTTAAAAGATTTAGAGAAATAAACATTGTGGATGGGAACAGCGCGGGGAGATTAGCGCTGGTTCTGCTTTTCCTTTCTAGTGGCTTGGCAGGGAGGCCGTGCTGAGCTCAGCCTGGCTTTCAGAAACAGAAGCAATGCTGTTCAAAGGATTAATCAGCGGCCTGGACACAGGAGGCCTGGGGCCACACATGCGTGCAGTTCCCTAAGCTGATGCGCCCTGTCTACCGGCTGCCTACATTTCCATAAATGTGCGGTGGCTGCAGGATGCTCTAGTGAGGCTTGCTTGCTTTCTCTCTCCCTATCTACAGCGCCAGTGACCTCACCAAATGCTTTCTCTGTTCTCTTTTTGGGCTGCCGCTCTGAGTCACCCTGTAACACAGCGTTAAAATGACCAACACTTCCTTTCCCTCCTGGTCTGTTTTGTTACTCGTGGTGATCTCCACTGCATGGGAACCTGGCTCAAGAAGAAAATATGTCGCCTTCATGAAAGAAAAAAAATGTTTACATAGTTCTTCTGCATCACTCTAATTCTCTTGAATACAAGACAATGGAATTTTAATGCTTTTAAAAGGCTATGATCTATTCATATTTGGATTGTGTATAAAAGCCTTCTAGGAATGCAAAGTAAATGCAAGGAAGTTGCTTAGGCTTTGAGAACTCTGTGAAACAAAAATGTTTTGAGGTGTGTGTCTTCCAAATTTATATATTATCTCTAGATTCATCCTCTTTCTCTTCTCTCTTGTAAATTTACCTCACTTGCACCTTTCAGGGCAAATTAATTGTTAAATATGGTCAAAAAGATCAGAAAAATTATTTTCTCATATGTAAAGGGATTATTAAATAAATGCCATATGATTTTTTTAATATGTACCAAGAATATTTCAAAAATTTTTCCATATAGTAGAATAGTGTATGTAGCCCTGAAAGTAACATAATTATTAGTGTTTTATAAATAAAGAAAATTAATTTTAGAGATATTCACCCACTTATATTCTTCCTAAAAATATATATTGAACATCTATTCTATGCCCTATACTGGACTAACCTTTGGGCATGAAAAGGTAAACAAATGTTCTTCTGATCCATTTTCTTTTGATCCTTATTCTGATCGTGTCTTTCTGATCCATTTCCCAAAGAAAAGTGCCAGGTAAATAACAGCACAGTTTGTACATAGCAGATCTATTGTTCAAGTCCAGAGCCTCTTAAAGCCAAATCTAAGAACTCACTGACTTTTTATTAACAGCCTTCTTGTTGAAGGAGAATGGAACTAGCATCAGAAACCAGTTGGACCCTTTTATGTGTACCCTAACTGTAGAGATACAGTAGACTGAAGAGGGTAAATAAATGGCTTCACCAATTGGTGGAGACATTGGCTAAGAATGCATCCATTGGCTAAAAATCTAAAATGATTTTCTGTGTTTGGTCAATATCCCAGTGCAGTGGCTGTTTCAATTCTACTAATAGCTTAGGCCAAACATTTAGTTGCCAAATGAACAAACTTAATAGGCTAGATTCTGGATACATTCAGAAATTGTGGATGGTGCTGATGAAAACCCTGCCTTAACTTTTCTTTAGAAAAAAATAAGTCACAATTTCATTTCCTTATGTATATTGACTCTGTATTTTAAATGAGTGATTACAAAAATGAATGTTTAAGTAGGATTATGAATCCAAAACTTTTGTGTCTCTTCAGTACTCTCCTATAATTTTCCTGCCAAATAAATCGATGTCATGCATTAAGTCTCAGACCAATTTAATAAAATATGTCAAGAACTAATTTATCATTTTCCTGTACTTCAAAACAAGTTCAAGATGGGGAAATAGTTTCATCCCAGTGGTGTACACGTGGGGCAAATATTAGGAGACCCAGACTCATGTCTGGGTGATATGATCACTTTGCCATCTCTTCAGAATTAGGTTAAAAGAAAAAGAAAAAGAAAAAAAGAGTTTAAAAACAAAACACTACAAAAATCAGTTTCAGCAGAGATACATGATTTTCAAAGCCTCCTCTTTTCTTATTTCTCATAAAGAGCTTCTTATCTTATATGTCAACAATTCCTAGAAGCCCAAGTGACAACTCCTACTTGTGCCAGGAATGATTCATTAGTGTGGTGTCTCGCTGACCCAAACCCCTGCAAAAGAATTCCTATCTTCCATTGATAAAACTACTCTATTTCCTGGGAGATAAAATGAAAACAGTGCTGAAGGAACTTGGAAAATATTTATGCATCTAGCCTTTTGATTCCAGGGCTTGAATGATTGAATGATTTTGTCTAGTTGTTGAAAAGACTAAACACTCTGAAATGAATTTTGGGGGACTGCATCCATGTCAATTTACTTGCTGCAAATAAGTGAAGGGTACATAGCAAAGGACTGTGGCATTTCATTCCATGTGGCAGTTCAGCACACTCTCTCTCACAGCGTGCCACGCAATGAGGCTTCACTCTCTACTGATGCTTTCTCCATGCTGTCAAGAGGCTAAAAGTAGCCTTCATGCTCCAAGCCTTGATCACACTGAACCCCACCAGCAGGTTTGGCCCACTGAGTGGCACAGGGCACAGTAGTGCACGGGGAGAGCCCTGAGGGCCGGATCTGAGCACATCGTGGAATATATGCCTCTCTTCACTAGTGAAAACGGAGCCATGCTTTCCTGTTTCTTCTGCCAGCTGGGGCTGTGATTGGTGTGCTTGCTTTCACACTACAATTTGATTCCATAATAGGAACCACATGAGACTGTCTTAGTTTATTGGTTCTTCAGTTGCCAACATGGCTCTTATACAACTAATAAAATAAATAAAATATTTGTCTGTGTTTTCTCTTATGAAATACACTTGTTGTGGAAAGAATAAGGATATACCAGTTGAAACCTGATCTGGCATGAGACATATTGTCTTCGTTTTTTTTTTCCCTTGTTGGATGTAAAGCAAAGGTGTTTCTTAATAGCATAGTGGACTCACACTAACCTATGTGTATATATTAGCTATTGTAGGCATTTATTTAGCAAACAATGATTTAGGCTGGTGTCATGGTAAAAATTGAAAATACTACTGAAATACTAATGAAAATACATTTCCAGAAAGGGCCAGCAAGGAGGAAAGAGAAAAGAGCAGAGAATGGCAGGTTTTCCAGGTGCCTTGGTAACTGTGGTCGCTTTCAGGGACAGCTCCTGAGGAAGTAATGCTTATTCCAGGCCTTCTCTGTTCCCTCCAAGGAAGTCCAAAGACAACCTCATTGGTGTCTCAAAAGCCAACAGTCTGCCTTTCACTGAGCCTAGGCCAACATTTTGAGAAGGAAGCTAAAAATGTCACCTACTGAATATACTTAAATATAAGTCATAACGTCCTGAAATCTGTGGCTAGTTGCCAGTTTATGTCTTTCTTTTTAAGACAGAAAAGCAATTCATAAACACTTCCCTTCAGTACAAAAATGCTCAACACAGCAAATGTATAATATCTGACCTGCAAAAGAACCGGTTTTCTTCTTGGTCACCTCTCTAAGGGAGTACCTATGAGCAAAGAGCAGCAAGGGCCACTTCACCTCTGCTATATCGACACACTTCCATTCGCTGGTGTCAATCCTCCGGTCGAACTTACTCCTTCACTTCCTATTTTTAGTGTCCAGAGCCCCTGAAAGATGAGGAGATGGTCACAGGAAGTCACATGAACGCTGGAGCTCTCCTATAGAAAGGTAAAGCATGGTAAGTGTTCAAGAAAAGGATCTTTCCCAAAAAGGTACTTACTTGCAAAAAAGAGGATACCCTGCATAAGATTTGAATTATAATACAGAACACCTGAATGATTGCAAGGAATATTTCATAAAACTAATGGTACCAGTCCCCTGTTTTGAAAGAAAAAACCCATCCATGTTGTCTTAAAAACTTTTCACAAAGAAAATTCCATTTGCTTAAACTATTCCATTCCCTGGTTTGATCTCTTTCTATCATTTCATCCTGCAAAATGCAGGAGGAAAAAGTGAATTCCCAATGTGTTTATTAAAAGATGGTTCCATTGTCCATTTTAGGAAAAGAAAATGTCACTAGTAATCCCACCTAGACTTTCTAAAACCTAGACATCATATATGCCTAGATAACTATCTAAGGAAAAACCAATAAGAACATATACTCTTTAAAGGAGGCAAAACTATATTTTTATCTTGGTCAGCTTTACAATTGGTAAAGATATAGAATATGTGAGAAATGAGTAAGCAATACAAAAATGTAGTTTGTTAGGGGAATAGATTATTGCCAAAGTTTCATTGTTTTGCACATGTACATACAAAAGAGAATAGAACATACTGTATATTGATAACAGAGCAAGAGGTAAAACGGGTAGAGCCTGTTTGGAAAAAACACTGAAAGAAAATAATTCGTAGCAACATTCTCCAAGATCATATAAAAAAAGAGAATTTATCTGTTATTTTCTCACTGCTTCATGGATCAAGCTCATAAAGTGAGTCAAATGAGTTTGCCGGACACCAGGTTTCACTGTGACCTGTCCATGGCCGCGGAGGGTCCCAGTCAGGCCGGAGAGGCCGGAAGCGTTGCTGCAGGGTGGCAGCGATGTTACGCTGCTCCAGTGCTCAGAACTCTGGCAGCTCTCTCCCGCACAGCCGGCGGCCACAGCCGTGCACGGTGACCCTGCTTCTCTTTCTGTGTGAGGGTTAAGGTCACGTTTAGGGCACAGTGAGGAAATGCGGAGGCCCGGCTGTCTGCACCACACCTGGGCTGTGAGAAACAGGCGCTCTCAGTTTCCACTCTTTGGACACCACACAGCCTAACTTTTACCTGCCTGTCCGTGCCCTAGTACACAACAAGTGCAAAAATAAAACCAGACATTTCTGAGTGGCGGACAAGCAAGATGAAGAGCAGACATTCCTGAGACACATTAGGATCTTCTGGGGAGGTGAGCAATAAAGGCAGAGCTTAATTATATGGCTGTGGCTCAAAGTCACCTGTGTTTTACTTATATTGGGGAAAGAGAAAGGGTTGGCAAGTATTAAGTAGAAGCTGAAATTTAATTATTGTCTTGGTTCACACCAAGGAAGAAATCTTGAGCTGATTGTAAGCGTACAAGTTCCTGAGGACTGTATTCGCAAACATAACCAGCTTCTTCCATTTTCTAGCCTATTCTTGTATTTAGTTTGTGAACTGCCACACCACACTCTTGGAATCTAAGGCAGAAGCAAGAACATTATCACTGAAAGGAAGTAACAGAAGACATGTTTATGCTTTTTGAGCTAGTTATGGTCTATCTCAGTGACTATAACCCCAATTATATCATTTATAATTAAGAAAACAGGGTTAGTAAAAGATAGCATTTACTTAACACTCCCTGTGTGAGGTGAATTCTTTTAGGAGTTTACGCAGAAGCTTATTGAGCTTTACAATGTACCTGAGAAGCATTGTTATTATTGCCATTTTAATATGATGAGAAAATTGAGACTTTCTTCATAATCCATATGATTTACCTATGCTGATTGAAAAGGTGAGTAAACATCCCCAGTATGCCAACTGGGGTCAATAGCAATGACGGCCTTCGTCCTTCTACGAGGAGGGGAGTCCCACTCAGCGTGGGATTCTCTGAGTTTTCACAAATCTAAGTCTTAGACTTACCACATTGTGCTAATTCAAAAGTCTTTTGACTGAAAAAATAAGCACCAAATAACCTTGAAATATACCCCATATATGGACACAGAAGCACAGTATGTGTA
Source organism: Dinomys branickii (assembly GCA_004027595.1). Classification (NCBI taxonomy): domain Eukaryota; kingdom Metazoa; phylum Chordata; class Mammalia; order Rodentia; family Dinomyidae; genus Dinomys; species Dinomys branickii. The sequence goes on along the minus strand of PVLD010015358.1, from coordinate 21,792 downwards.
GGACAACCATGACAGTTATCAGTGAGGTGTAGGTTTAAGGACACTGGAGGGTTTGCTTATACACAAACATCCTTCCTCTAGAGGAAACAGGTCAAGCTTTCAAATTTCACAAACCTGGAATCAAATGCTAATTTCTCAGTGGCTACTGTAACCATGAATTAGTTTTTTAACTAATTCAAGAGTTGTAAGGATGAGACAGTGAATGTGAACACTTTGAATGTAATAAGTCTTCAGGACATTTCCTTTCCTTTCTTACATTTCCTCCCATGATTTTAAGTGTCAGCAAGGTACTTCCATACTATAAGTGATTAAAAAAAAATTTCTAAGTGTTAGAATCTTCCCTTGCAGTGCTCACAGTCTACAGTTATATTTTGTGAATTAGAAAAGGCACAGAAAATCTTTCAGTCATTTAGGTTCATTTAGGTATTTATTCTGGCTAACTATGAAAATAAAAATGTCAAGAATCTATACAAATATTTAGCTTGTACAAAATGGTGCCCATTTCATGTTGTCTTAGGAAAGAGAAATTGCAATGTCATAATATTGGTCAATGGTATTTGTTATCTCTTGGTCTTTTCCTGTTTCTCACCAGGTTCCTATAAAGCTCCTGATAGTTAAAGAAAGTCAGGAGATCTTAGCAACTGACTTTCATTTATAACCTGCTGGTTCACCTAGATCAGGTTACTGGGAAGAAATCCAAGTCAGACCTCCTGACCTACCCAAAACAGCATGAAGTATGCCCTGCCACTAAATCCTGATTCTTGTGTACCTCACCCTGTCACCAGATATGATTTAGATGAACCTTTAGAAAGTCAGGTAAAAGGATTTAGTGTTTTACATGTGGGTTACAGCTGCCGAACTGGCTTTTATAGTAACATAAGCAAGTAATTTATTAAATGTTTCAGTCATTAGGTATACCAGACCTCTAAAACATTCTTGCAAGGGGAGCTACTTTGGATAGTGAGAAGATTAGCATTTCCCAACAGCAAGCATTTTTGACAAGATTAATGAGGCACGGGCAGGGGATTGGGGACCCCTTTGTGCCTGCTCTCCTGGTCTGCTTGCCCTTTATTTGGTTGCCTTTTCCGGTGTGGCACCTGCTGTCTCTGACAGGGAAGAGAGGCCAAGACAGCATTCCTTTACTTCAATGCTTTTCACACCTTCATCTTGCCCTCCCTTCTCCCCAGGAGTTGTTCCTTTCCTCTTTGGGGACTGGCGAGGACATTCTTTCAGTTTATGTAAGAAATGCCTGGCAAGGATTTTCACGTTAAAAGAAATAATTGAACAATGAACAAGGTCAAAAATATTTCTGAGATTTGTTTTATGGAAGGAACCCAGTTATATAGAAGACCAATTAAAAATTGTACATCTGTTCTAATACACCCTATGTTTTCCTTCAGAGTTGTCACCATCTCTATAATATCCACTTTGTCTGTTAGCAGAATATAATTTTCTTCATGTGCTTGTCGTGTGGTAGAATGTGTATGTTCCCATTTTTTCATGTTCCCAGGAACAAGAGACAGACACTGTCCTGCCTTTGTGAGCTTATTTCCCTTCAAAAAGATTTATATCATGCAGACTAATAACAAGTGTACTTGCCTCTTACAAAGTCTGCAATTTTGATTCTGTCTGTTCTTCTTCCAGTTCAATTTCCCATGATGCCTCACAATGAGTTCCCATCCTTTTCATCCAGACAAGCTCCTGTGTCTTTTCTTTTAACAAAACACATTTTTCACGTCTTATAAAGCTAATGTAACAGAATTTCCCATTGTGTGTTTAGTATCTGCCAACAAATTTTTACGATGATCCCAAGCTCTAGCTATTTACAGATATAAAATAATGGCCAAGGTATTCAAAAGCTGAAGGGACAGTGGGGTCCATTGTGCATTCCTAGGTTGGATGAAGGCCTGGGAGTCTGGAAAGTTGGGAGATGTGGTGAAAAGCACATGAAGTACTGAATTCCAGGAGTTAATGAAGATGATTTGCATTTACTTTTGCAATCTTTTATTTTTGTAATTCAGAGCTTAAGTTCCGGTACTTACTGTAGCATTCAATATAAGATTTAATATAAGTAATTTTTCCTATGAGTAAGAACCATGAATTGTAGGAAATAATGTCAAATTACAGGAATCATTAAAAAGGACTTCACTTTCTGAGACAATTCCTTATTTATTGGGCACATCTATGATCCTCAGCAAAGCATTTGCATTTAGGGTCATTGAGGGGGCTCCACAAGTACTTCGCTAAAACTACAAATAAAATTTAGAAATGTTCAGAAAAGAAGACTTTTCCTTACATTGTTATAGATTCCAGGAGATGGAGCAAAAGGGACACCAGGAAGTAAAAGTATCAGTTTTCTCGCATTTGATTTTCCAGCAAGGCCAAAGCAGTAAAAGTGGAAAAGGCCTAATATTACAGTTTTGTTAGTATTGCATTACAATAAAAGCGCTGGAATAAAATCCCATGTCCTCTCAGAACCTCTTATTGTTCTGCAAACTGTGAATAATAGTAATTACTATTTTATAAGACTATTGTAAAAACTGAACAAGTAGTGAATCAACGACTCTTGACTAATCATTAATAATAAGCTATTATGTTATATGAAGCTGTATTACAACTGTTAAATTAGTTGTGTTACAACTAATTTAAAAATCCTGTTAGCTCTCTCAAGGAATGTTCTGCACCAAAAGCATAAAGATATAGAAAGGATAAACGAATCACAGGCAAGTAGAAGAGTGGAAGTAGAAAACAGTGTAAAGGAGATCATCAGTGATGAGCTTAGGATCCTAACAATGAAAGTCCTTTACCAATTTCTGAGGTATAAGAAGTAACAATAGGGAGGAGGTATCAGCAGTTTGCAAGATCCGAATGCTGTGTCCTAGAATACTGTGAGAAAACCAAGATTCTCAGTCCCATTTCACTGTCTTCTCTAGGCCGTGGAATTATTTGTAAACTAGAAAAGGCAGAATAAACATTTTGAAAGAATAGATGAAAGTTCAAGTTAGAAGATGAGAAGAGAGGCCCTTTGTAGTTAATTTCTGCAAATAAAACCCTCAGCTCTATTTAAGCTTTATGTCAGCAGCACCCATGCAATGTGTTTCTTGCTCCCAATACAACTTGCTTTACAGACAGCTATGCCTCTATCTGTCTAAAACACCTTGCCATAAGTTTTCCTTTGGGCAAAAGCTATCTCTCGGGTATAGATTTCCCAGAATTTGTTGGCAGACCTAATCATTCTCTAGCTACTGTTCTCTGTGCATCCCTGGCCTCACATTTCTTAGAATCCACGCACCATGATGAGGAGAGTGTACGTGTGTATGTCGCTGAGTCTCAAATGTGATCTTAAGATGACACACTACAGATCACCCTGTACTCTGAGAACCTACCACAGCATGTGGCTCATGGTTGCACTCAATCAGTGTTCATTCAACTTACTTTAATTCAAAGGAGAGAAATAGTCATAGAAATTTGGGATTCTTGACAATAATAGAACAGTATAGGGAACAACGTGGAACATTAAGTGTGATCGGTAATTAACAGGCATTCGTGAAAGAGGGAAGAACTTCTGAGGATACGAGTGAAGAGAAATTAACTTTTGGCTCCATCTGAGGCTGGACTTCTCTCAGAGGTCTCCACTGGAAAGGCTCTGTGGCATGAGACTGAACGCTCTTCTAGTGTATTGCTTCAGGAGATACTGACTCATCTCTTTGGGATATGATACAGTCAGTTCTTGAATAAGATTGAGATTTTATTTGAAAATTTATAAAGTTTCTTATATGAGTATTAATTAATACTACAATTAATACTTTTATTAATACTGCTAGTAATTAATACTACTATTAATACAAGTATTAATTAATACTCCTAGAATCTCTCAGATTCCAGGAGTGTTAATTAATGTTTTAGTTTGGAGATTCAAGTCTTATAAAAAGTTTGTCCTTTTGTGGGAACTGTGCATACCTCAGCTGTGATCTTTTCCTAGGTAATCATGTCTTTGACAAGTTTGTGGATCTTGTTCTCCACTGCTTGCCTTTTTTTCATTAGTCTTTCACAGCTAATAAAACCCCTTTGCCACAGGCAAACTCCAGGGATATTCAAAAGCCTGGCACCTTTGAAGCCGTATTGTGAAGTTCCCCTGCTTTGTTTGCGGTCCTAGCTTAGCTGGAAAGAAAGGGCAGTATGTTTAGAAAACTATTAGTATAAACCTTAATAATCAGAAAGGGGCTCAGTTCTGTAGAAAATAATAATAACAATTAAAACTGGCTTCTTTAGTGTCTGGAATTCCAACTGGGACAAGCTCAAAGCTTTGGTTCATCACCACAAAGGAGCCACAGAACCCTCGAGAGCCCCTTCTGGGATTCCAAAGAAAATCTACCAAGGCAGAAACTTCTTCTTTAAGTTTTCTTTTTTTATTAAAAACAAATAAAGGCAAACACAAACACATTCCAATACAGAAGCACATCTGAAGACCCACAAATCCACAAGGTTCCAAGCCTCTGGCTTTTCCAATCTGCTGGTGTAAAATACTAGATATAATTGTAGCCAGTGTGGGTCAGCCCTGTGAAATAATCAAAGACAGTAACAGTACTACAAAAACCTGGATCCCTTCTGCATGGCAGCTTACCTTTGTTTATGTCCCAAAGTTTCTCTCTGTCTCTGTCTCTGTCTCTCTCTCTCTTTTGCTTTTTGCTTGATTTCTAAGTCAGCATTTGAATTCTATCTTAGCTCAGGACTAAGAGCTTGTAGGTACTGTGAGTCTGTCAGGTAGCAAGATGATTTTGTGGTTTGCCCACAGCTTACAGGTTGATCAGCGGGTTTGTCTCCACGGCACCATGACGAATGGACATCTGGAATTGTAAGTTGTGCCTCTGTGAAGTGAAGCCATGACTTAAACTAAAACTACCCTGGGAGCAGTCATTTCAACTCGCCTGCCACTTGTAGGGTGAAAAAGCAGGAAGGATAAGGATGATCTTCAGGAGGAAGAAAATCTACTCTATGAATTTATATCACCCATCGTCTGATGTAACAATGTTACCAGTTCTGTCCCTCTAGTAATGTAGCCCATCATTATGATTAATTGATTGAGTTATACATGGTCATTTTATGAGACTGCTTTCTGTTTTATTCTAAAACTCAGAGTAAAGTTCAAATAAATGAAGTAATGTAAGTAATTATAACATAGCATAATATAATATAATATAACATAATTAATTATAACAATTTCTCCCTCTTTTTTTTGAGACAGGGTCTTGCTATGTAGTTCAGCTAGGTCTTGAATGCACTATGTAGCCCAGGATGGCCTTGAACTCAGAAAAATCCTCCTGCCTCAGCCTCCTGAGTACTAGGATTACAGGCATGTGCTACCATGCCCAGCCTAAAAATTTCTCCTTTTGAGGTACAGGAGAAAGTAGTGTTGCCAAGAATCTAATAGCTGGGGAAAATATTAAGCCAAGCAAGCATTCCCATATGCTTTTATCTTAGAAAAAGGTGAGAAAATTAATAATATAAAATATCTGACACCTACATAAGATTTACAGCTTGTGCACTATTATGTACTCTTGGAGTACAATAACCATTTAGTTTAGATAAGAAGTATTATTATCTGTATTTTTCATATGAAGACATCAAGATTTAGGAGGAATTAAGTGATTTGCACAAAGAAAACTGGAATGAACTGAAGCCAGGTCTCTGGGAACTATTTCCTTCCTGTAAAGGTCTCCAATGACGACAGTACTGATTCAGCTTCAGTGACACAGGAATTTCTACCACCAACTGTTGGGCTTCGTGTACGTTTGACAAGCTGATGAGATGGGTCTGGTGGATATTATTTGTTACCCTCTGGGGGAATAATCCACATTCCATCTATTGCCTTAGTTTAAACACGGGTGAGTAGTGCTGGTGGTGTGACTTTACCAAGCCTTTTACCATGAGTGCATAGACACGTTCCCTGGGAAAATGTCCCCTGGGGCACGACTGGCTGGGTCTGATGAATTCAGCCCATGACTCAGCCACGGGAAGAGAGTAGACATTGGTGTTTACTCCACAAGTTTGTACTTGAAGTGAAATGAAAAACATCAGGGCCCCAAATAATGTTGCTTTGGGCCTCATAGAAAGAGACTCAACCAAGAGAAGTCATCTTTCCTAATTTGTTATCAAATGCAGGTGGACTCCAAAGAGGAGCTGATAGGTAACTGCAGTGTGTGTCTACAAGTACAGGCAGGAGCAGGGACGGACCTTCCACAGCTCTTCCAAGCTTGCCTGGCCACACCAGGGAAGCAATAGAAAAACGGAACGGAAAGGCTTTGCTCCAGCAGGTTGGGAAGAAGTGAGAAATGTTGGCTGCACAGAGCTCAGGACACAGCCTGGAGAGTTATGGGCTTGGAAGTGCACTGCAAAGAGTTTGGGTTTCTCATTTCATGAAGATAGAGCAGGTGGAGTGAAATTAACCTAGAAGCAACCGATGTGCTGTGTGCATAATTTCAAAATAAAGACCACTCTTTTAAAGAAAACTCTTGGCTTGGGAAAAACCTGTTCCTTAGGTTTTCACAGGCCCTGGAGCTCCACAGAGCATTATCTGGAACAGCAACCACACTGGGTCCTGTGGTTCACCTCTTCCAAGCACCAAAACTCTTTATTACCAGTGCCCAGGGACTATCAGGTCTTAAGAGCAGGACTCATGTTAATTTTAATACACACAAGACTAAGGTGGATCACAAAATACTGATCTAGTTCTTTAAAATAAGAACTACAGAGAAAAGTTGGAGTATCCATGCTGGCAGAAATTCTGTGTTTCCTCTCCATGGATAACTACCTGAGTGTGTATCAGTCACACCCATTGCTTTCCTCTGTAAGATTTCTTCCCGACTAATATTTATAAAAATGCACAGCCCAAATCCTCAGTTCTTTGCTTTGCATTAAGTCTTTCAGTCTATGTGACAAACTTCTATGGAAAATGACACAACCATGTTAAGTTCCCCACATTCATCCACTGAGGTATTGGCAAAGCTTGCATTCCCAAGAAGGCAACTGGCTCCAGAGCCCATACCTGGGACCTCAGTTCTACAATGGCCAAAACTCTGAGGTCAGTCATGCAATGGAAAACATAAGAATTAAATTCATGTTACATCTTTGCACACAAAGGTAAAGTGACTCTAATGTTAATTAACCCTGGGGATCACCACGTCAGCCAGGTTACTTGATCTTTCTCCCCTGTTCTCCTGTCTCTGCCTCTGACTCTGTCTCTCCCCAGCCTTCCTGATCTTCAGCCAGCCTCCTTTATGGCAGCAGCCCCTTGGGACATCACAGGGAAGGCAGAGATTGTTTTTACATCTCCCAGGCCAGTGTGGAGGGTAGGAGTCAGTGATCAATGTAGACAGACCTGGATTCTCCCTTGTTTGGAGACCATGCTTCTAGACTCTAAGAAGTCTGTGATCATGAGCAAGTGGAGAGGTGCAAGTAAACGAGGGCCCAGAAAGCTACCTGTTAGGCAGTTACCATGTCCTGAAATCTCAGGAGCAGAGATAACTGCAGAGGGAGGGAGCATGATCTCCTTGCTCCTGTTAGATGTGCCTGCTTGGTGAGACTGGTGACGAGAAGCAGGAAAAAATTATGATTATGGAAGACAAGAACTGAAAATGTTTGAGGAAAGAGGACAGAAATGGGGTAGAAGTTCTTATAGGTCAAACTATGAAGTGGTAAGGGTCTAAAGTGAGGAGGCAGTAGTAGGAATACAAAGGAAAAGGAAACGCAAGAGAACCGAGGAGGCTGAAAGACAGAGGCGGTTGTGTGCAGAAGATATTTCTCTCATAGGCTTCAGCAGTCGCCAGTGTTCCTTTTTAGGACCTGATGTCCCAGAATGAAGACTGGGAGGGGGCAGGGATGAGTAGTCCCCAAATATGCAAGAGAGAACATAAGGGCTTGTTAACTGGTATAGATATATCAACTTCCTGGAAATTCTGTGATTCTAGCCCTCCTCTAAGCCTACAGGTGGGAGCATCTGGAATGGACATATGTATTCCAGAGCCATCATGGTTGTAGGCCTGTGAAGAATAGAAATAATTTTCTTCTTCTTGGCTAAATCAAACCATATATTGCAGAATATTATTCATTATCTAATGATTATAAACTTCAAAAGTCAGACTGCTGACATAAAAATTCACCACTTATTTCAGGATATCATAGCAGCTTGATATTATCACAGCATCAAAGCACCATCACCGACCAAATACTGACAAGCAACCCCTGTAGGTATGATCTCTCTCCCTCTCTCTTTCTTTCTCCCTGTCTCCAGTTTTGTTAATATCCCTTAGTAGAGAAAACAGGTTATATGCTCCTACCTTTTGAATCAAACAAATGCCAACAAGCATTAGTAAATTTTATTTCCTCTAAAACATAATTTTTATTTCATACAAAATTCTGGAACCTACTAGATCAGACACAAAAACATTATAATAACTAACATTTATCATCACCTACATTTATCAGATTATCTTAAGTACTTACCATAACATTTTAAGGTAGAAATTGCCATCTTTTTTATTTTGTGGAAGAAACTGAGGCTAAAAGTGATTAATTGCTTTTAGGCATTTGTTAATTATTTTACTCAGTCCCTGCTTTAGTAAGTGGGTTGCTATACCACATGCCAACACAGAGCTTGCCCCAGTTCACTCATTCTGTTCACGACATTCAACTCTGCCTAGCTCCAAAGCCCATGCATTCTCCACTTTCTCATACTAAGCTAAAATGGTACCTTTTTGAAAAAAATAAAGTAACAAAATAGACTATGTAAAAGAGGGAAAGTTTTGTTATTTAAAAGGATGATATTCTCACAAAGCAACATGCAGTGTCTCATATCCCATACATGTGTCTTACTCTTTTGCTCGCCAGCACCGCCCTCAGATGACTAGAGATTTGGCTGCACTACAGAATACACACTGGACGTCCAGCAACACTGAGGCTCCATTAAGGTCATTATTCATGTGGATTTCTTTTCCTCCCACAGGTACAGGCATATCAATTTTTCTATATGTTTTTAAGAGTATAGCCACATGATTTTAATCATTCCTCCCAGATGGCTCTTAGAACTTGCATGGTGGCCCTACGTTATTTAACCAAGGACAAGTTCAACCGTGGTCTGAAGAAGGATTGGGAGACCAAAGTCAGAGATCTGAAATTCTCTTCTGTGAGGAACAATAGTTTTACCTTCTTCTGCTTAGGGATCTCAGGGAATTTGAATATTGGGAAACAATGTAATTTAAGGGTCTGAGCAGGGCCACAATTTGTGATCATTTAACATTTTTTGAATGATTTTTGCAAGTATTCTGATTTAGATAAAGTCTAAATTATGTTTTATAAGTATCTTTTCCTTCAATTTTAACATCTTCATATATTTTAATGGAAATTTAATCATGCAGATTATATTTTATTTATAGTAAACTCTTCAAAGTGTATTTAAAGACATTATTTCTCAAGTAAAATTATAATACTTTAGTAAAATGTAGAATAAGCTTACATACACACACACACACACACACACACACACACACACACAAACTCTACACAACACCAAAAAGTTCAGGTCAAGTTTGGATCTTAAAAACTACAGGTTCCTGTGAGTCCTAAACTGGCTGATGGTTTATTCCATCCAAGAATGTGTCCCACCTGTCCCTGGATGGTGTAACCATATCAACCACAAACTTAACCTTGCTCCCTTGCACTTTTTAATTGACTTCAGCCCATAATTTTTCAAAGAGTAGGCTGAATTAAACTTTTAAAAAATGTTGCAATCAAGTAGCATTTTTCATCTGACCACTGGTATGGGCGGGAACATCAATAATCTTTCCTTGAAACTCAGAAATCATTCTCTTCTTCACTTCCGGACAGCCGAGCTATGCAGTGAGCTATGCTATGGGTTGGTGTTCTCTCACTGGAGGAAATTATGTATTTCGGTATCAACATATCCTGAAAATCTCTCATTGCCTCATACATTCACCACTGCTACAAATGTCTAACAAAATTTAGTCTGGTGAGCACATGCTGATCATCCCCTTTGTCCAGTCTTCTGACAGACAAGACAATTTACTAGATTACCTAAAAACAATTGCACAAAATATGGTAAATGAGAACCAAAGATTCATAACAGTCATAATGTTGTGTCTCTTTTGGTCACTTTGACAGACAGTGCTGATCAATATGGCACACTTTTCTGCTGATGTCATGCACAACCTTTGAATTTTTCTCAATCCAGTGTTCTAGAAAACTTCCATCAAATGACAACAATCTGTGCAATGCATAGAACCTCGAATCTACCCTTGCAGCATAAGCAATTGCTCTACCCAAGTGATCCGCCTGCATATTTCCAGGTGCGGTGGTGATGTGTTACGTGACAGTATTTGCACCCTTGGGATACTCACAGTCACGGCTTCTGCAGCCTTGCTCCCTAGCAGCTGCCTCCTTAAACAGTCCAGTCTGTGCCTACGTGTGCTTTCTTTGGCTGATTCTTTTCCTTATTCTTAGATTAAATGAAGCAGAAGGTAAAACAGTAGCTTTTCAAACACTGATAGTTTAAGCCTTCTACGTTCCCCAAAATAATGAAAAATACACATGCACACGATGTGTTGGGCAGATTAAGGCATTAGAAGGCAGGAGACCAAGGTCACCTATTGCCAGCCTCTGACTTTGGCTGAACTATTTATTTATTGGCTCATTAATTCTGAAGCAATGCTGTGTCCCAGACACCCCTCCAACACTGTGATTGAATCCTCTGAAAAATTAGGAGAACACATTTTTTTCACCTAAGGGTATGAACAGAACCATTCTGTTATGGCAGTTCTAATTCTTGGTATTTGGGGATAAGGGATTATCGTTTTGTATTGATATTGAACCAGTAAATTAAACCAACAAGAACATTTGTTTTCATTATATTTCCAGTTCTGTTCCTAGAAATTACCCGAGAGAGTATTCTGACCTTAAAGCATAAGTTCCCACTTTTTCTTCTTTCCCTCTCTCCCCTTTCAACTTCCTATTCTTCCATTTGGGTTCATTTCTCTTCTTTTGCCCCAGCCTTGATCAAGATGCAGAAGCACCAGGTCCTCTCCAAATCATTCTCATATTTTATCTCACTTCTACCCATTTATCATCTCTGTTCTGAGTTAACAAACACTCTGAGCTAATTAGGCTTTCACTGGATTATATTACATGTTTCAGGCTGCCAGCTCTCTACAGTAAACATACAAAAACTACCATAGAGAGCTCATAAGGCTAATTTCATTGAATTAATAATAACTGGAAATAGAAAGATCCCTACAACTTTCTGTCAAAGACAGCATCAAATCTAGGTTGCACAGACTCCAAAACTAATAAAATATGATTTTTATAACATGTAAGATATAGTTTTAAAAAGATGGCTAGGTATTTTCTTAAAGAAGAAAAAACAAAAATAAATCAAGAATTTAAACCAGCCATGGTGGCTTACCCCTGTAATCCAGCACTCAGGAGGCTGAAGCAGGAGGATTGTTGTGAGTTCAAGGCCAACCTGGGCTACAAAGTGAGTTCAAGTTCAGCCTGACCTGCATGGCAAGACTTTGTCTCAAAAATACACACACACATACATACACACACGTGCAAAAGAATTTGATTAAGCAATATAGAAAAGTAACAAAAATCAACCACACAGCTAGAAAATTTGAGAGGAAAACATATAGCAGATTGCAAGATAAACCATGAATTAGGCTAAAGAAAGTATCATCTCCCCAGTTTGTTTTATTTCTGCTTTTCACTTCTCTCTTGGCTCCGAGGACACAAGGGAGCATAACTCGTGACAGTTCTCAAGATGGGAAATACAGAGAGGGCAGAAAGAACTCAGGATTTCAAATGTAGATAGTGTCACTCTTTTGCTTCTAAAAAGTGCTTTATCTGTTAGTTTTCTATTAGATATTTTCAGTGACAAAAATAAAAATGACACTTTTACAACATATGTTTCTTAGTTCTGATTTTAAACTGCTGGTCACATACGCTAAAACGACACACAAACCAACGTTCCAGAAACAAAGGCTCTCCTCCCTTTGTTCTTTCTAATATGTCTACTGCCCCTGGCTCTTACCTGTTCTGTCCAGCACTTCCCAGAATTCCCTGTGCATTGCTCACTTGTAGGGTCCTTGAACAGCTGAGCTCACAGAAGCATCCATGTTGCTTCCCAATGTAGTTTAATCATTACTCACAGGTCCAAAGTATTGAACATTTGTGGACTAATTAGGTATTGGAAATTTCCATTAGGTATTGGAAATTTGGCCTAAGTCAGACAAGAATGAGGATGGCTTTCATGTCCAGGCAGAATGTAGAGCCAGATCAGAATTCAGACCTTGGGCAATAGCTGGACACATACACTTCCAAACTCCTGGAAGCTGCCCATTATAGGAGCTGCCCAAGCTATGTCCCAGGGTCCACTATGGGATAGGAAGGACTTGGATCAAGAACAAAAGAGTATGGAAAACTACTTTTGACATTTGAATTAAGGTAAAGTACAAATCCTGAGAGGCAGGGTAGATACTAGAAACACAGCTATTCAAAATTCAGTTATGTGAGCTGACTTCTATTTACTCTCATTTTTTCTAATCATGTTCATTAGAAGAGTATTACTTGATTTTTGTAACAGAAAGTAATTTGCCCTGCAAGTTAAACTGCTTAAAGGATTAAAGAGTGAATTATGTATATTTCAAATTCCCAATCCTTTCTGTACATTTACTTTTTCCCACATAGGAAATTATAACGAGTTATGTTTCTTTGAATCTCAGAGTCAAGATGGAAGAAAAAAGAGCTGAAATGAACCAGACTGAGGAGGACCCTTTGGCCTAAACGTCAAGCACGTGTTGTGATTCTGGAACAAGAGCAAGGCCAGAATAAAATATTCCACACTTGAAACCCTAAGTGGTGATGAGGAAAGCTATGGGAGCAAACCACTTCACCTTTGCATTTATGTTTTCACTGGCAGAATATTATTAAGATAATCACTAAAAGGTAATGGAAAAACTAGTATGACAGCAGAATTTATTTGTTTAAAAATTGACTCAACATCAATGGCCAAATCAATAAATACCTAGACAGTAGTCAGGGCAAACGTCTGTCTTGTAACTGACAAACCAATCAAAACATTTTGGGTTGCCTGAGGGTGGTTGTGAATCTATTGGACACCAGACAGTACAAGTTTAGGTGATGCCCAGACCATGTATCAATGCTTAGAGCACTGTACATTAAAGATGAGTGCTAACCAGAAAAAAAAATGGAAGCTAAGAAGAAAAGAATTATGCAGGTGTTATGGAAGAATTTACTGTCTGCATGGGCCACAAACTGTGTTGGGATATTTACTGAAGAATTATAGCCCCAGATTTTGCTTAACTGTGCCTCTCATCTGGCACTGCAATAGCCAAAAATGATCCCATTTAACAAATAATCAGAAGCTCTTTTCCTTAATTGCATATTATTATGTAAAGTTTGATTTACAAGGATATGAGTCACATGTGACTTATAAAGCATTTTATGAAGCAAGTACTGTGAACATATCACCCCACATAAGACTTAGAAATTTCCAGTACGTAATGGTATTGTCTAGTATAGTATCATCTATTGTTTAGATAGTGGAGGAACCTTGTATAGTATTTTATTGTTTACCTATTTAATAGTACGTAGTACTAAATCCCCTGACTTTTCACAAAACCAACATAGTAAACCAAGATTCTAAATATAGTATTCCCTGTTTTTGTATTTTTTCTCACATGTATAAACAAATGAACCTTTTCTTTGGCCCTTATGAAAATTATACATTTAATGTAGTCTTCTAAAAATCAGTTTTCATTCATGTTATCTTTTAAGACTCACTGATGCTCTTGTAAGTAGCTATGGTCTCTTTACCTATTATGTAATATTCCATTGTGTGACTAGCTCACATTTGTATTCTCCTTCATTTTTTTGATGGGCATTTGGGATGATTTCACCTTCCTATGTTGTAAATAATGCCCCTGTATGATTTCTGCATTCATTTCTTCATGTACACATGCAAGCTGTCCTCTCAGCTGTATGCGATGGCTGTACTGGAATAGCCAGTTTTAGGTGTTATCTTAGGAAAGTGCTTGTGCCCAGTTATTTGAATACTACTTATGTGTTCCTGTAGTGAACTGTGTAGATGTTACTAACATTTGAGGCTGACGTCAAGATCATCTGCAGTAATCTGGCTGCATGAGATCCAATTCATTGAAAGCTCTTAAGAAGTATGGTTTTCCTGAGAAAGGGGAGAGCCCACCAGGGAAGTGAAACTTTAAATCTTGCTCAAGAATTTCTATCTCACTGTTTCTGATGACCCTGCCTATCAAATGTGAACATGCCCAGTTAGACACCAAAAGTACGTAAGGCAATTCCTGGAAAGAAGTGATCGATTAAACCTGGGAATGGGTCCATAGGTACATGTGTCCATGTTTCCTACTAGTTCTGTTTCTTTGGTAGAACCTAGACCAATAATAATATTTCTGAGGCAGTCTTTGATTTTAAAGTATAGTGTTCAACTTTACTACATAAGAGCTGCTTATTTTTCAAAATGATGACATCCATTTTCATTCCTGATCAAACTATGTTTGAGTTTCCACAGGTCCTCGTCCTGGGTAACACTTTGATAAAAATCTCTTACTTTTGCATTTTAGAAAGTCTAAGCAGCATCAAACTCTGGTACTAATTTCTTTCTTTCTGTTTACTAATTATTAACAATAAATTCAAAGAGTTTTATCTACGTCTATTGATCATTCCTATTTCCTCTTTTGTGCAGTTGTTTATATAAATTTTTGTCCATTAAAATTTTTATGGCCTTTTTATTTTAGGAATATATATATATATATATATATTTTTTAATTTTGATTTTTTACTAGGACATGGCAAATAATGTCTGTATTTTTCACTGGGCTTTGGTACATGTACAAAACATCTTAATTCTTTTTTTAATCCCTTTCTCCTGGCCTTAATCCCACTTCCCTCTTTCTCTTGGCCCCTTTCTCTTTCCAAAAGATCTATCACCCTATTTATTACTATCACTATTTTATTTTGTTCTTCATTTGTATTTTGAATTTCTCATATAAGAGAAACCATTGGATAGATATTAAACTTATGGGTCTGATTTATTTAACTTAACATTCTAATCTACAAGTGCATCCATTTTTCTACAAATGACTCAAGTTTATCCTTCTTTATCTTCTCCATTGTGTATAAATGTCACATTCTCTTTATCCATACATCTCGTGCTGGACATATGAGCCACTTCTACAATTTAGCTATAAGAGTTGTGCTGCTGTAAACATGGGGGGGGGTCTGTATCTCTGTAATGTGAATTATTTAAGTCTTTCATGAGGAAACCTAAAAGGGGGATAGCTAGGTCAATTAGAATTTCCATTATTAATTTTTGAGGAATCGCAAACCTCAGCTCGCATCAACAAGGTAAAAAAGAAATGTGAGAGGACAGTGCCCTCAGAAAGTCCCAACTACTCCCAAGCTCATCCTGGGGCTGGAGTGAGGAGGAATCAAAAGCCACACAGCTGAGTTATTCAAAATGATAAAAGAGAAAATTAAAACCAAAAGGACCAATAAAATGCTTAGCAAATCAGTGAAGATGTAACTTAATAAAAATGATTTGCAATTTTACAGCAGACACTGATAAAAAACTAAACAAGCTAAACAAAAACACACAAATCATGAATGACTAGCTTAGCAAAGAATTTAGCAATCATCCTACCACTGAGCTAGTTCCCAGCCTCAGAAGTTTTACATACTGTCAATAACACTTTATTTATAAAATGTGCCATACATTTCCTTTTTTACAGTTCTGCTCCTCTAATAGCTATGAAACAAAGCCCATCCATTTGCCACGTTGTAATGTTTATCTTTGTATTTGTACTGAGTGCATTTTATACACAGCTTAGGAGCTCTCACTGGTATCGTCATGCTCCAGAAATACTTCTGTGCACTTTCCTTAATGCTTGAGAAACATTATTTTCTCGCCCATCAAAAATTTGCATTTGTGTATTTTCTGAAGTAACATTCCCACTTAATTATTTCCATTTGGATACTAGCTGGTTTGGCACAGGAATTCCATAAACGTCCCTTTCCTTGGAATTTTTCAATCCTGACTCTGATGTCTATTCTTTCCCATAGAGTAATATCTCTATTTTTGAACTCTCTATTCTGTTCTGTTGCTCAATTTTAACCACATGCTAAATCACAATAATAAATAATATCTGGAAAGACAGTTCCCCTAGTATAATTTTTCTTTCAATATATATCTACCATTCTTGTGAAGTTCTTCACATTTTTAAATCAATAAGTTAAGCTCTTCAAAAAATCCAACTTGAATTTCTATTACAATTACACAGACAGCATGTATCAATTAGAGAAAACATGTTTAAAACATATTCAGTCTTCTCATAAAAAATATAGCATAATTAGCCACTTAAGTGCTCTTTAAATCTTGATTTTTCATTTTTTATGCTCTTTCCACCCTTGCTACTTTCTAATTTTAGTGATACAACCTACAATTAAAGATAGTGTAATGCCAGCCATGGTGATTTATGCCCATAATCCCAGCACTTGGAAGGCTGTGGCAGGAGGTCCCTGTATGTTCGAGGCCAGCCTGAGCTACATAGCAAGTTTAAGGCCAATCTGAACTATCTAGCAAGACACCGTCTCTTAAAAAAAGAGAGAAGATGGTTTATTATAATTAACAAGGCTTTGGTGTGCAGGCCATTTGGAAAGTGCTTCCTTCAGTGCAATATTGAAATCAGGGCACAATTGCTGTCTGTCAGATTCACTTAAAATTCATTATCATCTATTTGTAGATTTTTCTTTAAAAGGGGGGTGGGTGATAGTCTATACCTAAACTCAGAACCTAATGATTAAAGACAGCAAACCTGTAAGGCTCTGAAATAAAAAGATTTGTGGATATGAATGAGCAAGTGAAAAAATAATACAGACATCCTCCTCCACTTCAGTCTCCCGATTGATACGAAAATTCCTGTGACAGCATGTTGCAGATGGCTTCCAAGCATCTCCAGAAACATTTTACAGCCATGTTCAAACTGAATGTGAGAACCATATTTAAAAGATATTTTTAAAAATACTTGAGACATATTTCTTTTCCGGGTAAGTTTATTGATATAATCCAATTTTCCAAAATAAGTGAAAACATAACTGAACATTTGCCTGAACCTTCGATATTACAATAATGATGACACCATACAGATACTGTGCCAACACAGTATATCATTTGGGGAACAGAGCACAACTGCATCTTATTTAAAAATTGGAAGATGTGCTCACATTTCTTGAAATTGCACTTCAAATCAATCAGCAAGTGAAGAGTACCCTTGAGACAATCAACAACTCTAAGCCTACACTTCCTAGAGAGCATGACAGTAAGACCGGGAGAGAACTCAACAAACAAATAGCTCTTTTAATTTGGAAATGACTTAATCCATTTTATGTTAGGTAGAAGATGTTGAGATTCTTAATTAAGAATGGCATCTGTTTATTTAATATTCTATGTGAATGGGAGCTACAGAAATACATCTGGTGCTGGAGTGTGTGTCTCATACTCCGTGTTCCCTGACTCTAAAGAAAAGCAGAAGTGAGACTAAAATGACAGATTGGGAAAAAGAATATGATCCCTGTACTATGAACTGAAAGTGTTAGGTTTGTTACTCTTCCCAGAGCGGTAAGTTTCAGAAGCATTATGCAGTATGTGAGGCTCAACTGAATTCCTCCTGCTTCCAAATTGGGCAGTTCCCTTCTTGTTCACACTTAGCACATGACTAGTCCTGGCCAGGGAAATGACAGTGGAAGATACAGGACCACTTCCAGGTTGGGAGATTAAAATCTTACCCATGATCCTCTGGTGCCTCTTCCCCCATCCCATGGATCAAGACTGCTGCCTATTTCTCAGGGTGCTGCTGCAAAACGGAGATACATCTGTTATTTTGAGAAAACTCAGTAAAACTTTATGGACAAAGATTAATAGGTGTATGTGAGTATATGGTAAGGTATTAAAATTTAGCATGAATTCCTTATACTCACAAAAACTCGCTGATCTAATTAACATTGTATAAATCCTAGATACAATATTATATAGTATGCATTTTTCTTAAAATCATGTTTTTCAAGACATATGATATGGCCCATTTGAGGAAAACATTTTGAGTTTTTACTTGTGATTATTTTTTGAAGATAGAAATAGTTCTACATTACAAAAAGGACCAAATTCTAATGTATGGACGCTACTTCCTCCAGCACCCAGAATCTCACTTAGTCTCTTAGATCCAGTGAAATGAATAAAGCTGTCATAATTTAAGTATTACTGACTCAGTGAGGAAGGCCAGGGGTATAGCTCAACAGCACAAGCACCTGCCTGGCAAGGGCAAGGTTATGAGTTCAATTCCTGGTACCAAAAAAACAAAACAAAACAAAACAAAAAAAACATTGACTCAGTGAAGAGAGAAAATCCCAAACACAGCACCCGGTGAGAAAGGAGAGGAAGAACAGCAGGCCTCGAGCACAATGAGCAGTACTCAGTGAATTGGAGAGATCTCATTTCGTTTGCCATCCTCATGGTTCCCATCCCTTTTGCCTTCTTGGACTCCTGTTTGATATCTGCCTGTAACATCCCTGTCCATCTTCTCCAGGGCCATAGTGGAACGGTGTACTCCCTAAAACTCATATGCTGAAACCTAATTCCCCTGTGTTGGTGTTAGGAAATGTGGCCTTTGTAAGGTGATTAGATCACAAAGGACGTAGACTTCATGAATGGGATTAGAGCCTGTACTAGTCACTTGCTCTTATCCAGGACTAAGTACCCACCAGCCACAACATAAGATGGAGAGATTTAATTTAGCCCATCGTTTCAGGGGATTTAGCCCATGGTTGGCTAAAGGTAGCAAAAGGTAAGAACATCAGTTTAGAAGGGCATGATGGGGTAGAGATTCTTAGCTCATGGTGTCCAGATGCAGAGCAAGAGGACAAACGCAGAGAAACAAGGGCAGGGAACCAGATACAAACCACAAGTCAGGCTTCATGTTCCACCCCACACACCCGGATGTGCACCCTCCCAATCAGCTGTACAGCTCTGAGGCCAATCAAATTGACAATCCAGTCCACCCTAACAGTAGCGGTGCCCTTATAGAAGAGGTCCCAGAGAGTCGCCTGACTCTTCTGCCACATGAGAACAGCTCGGAGGTACAGTCTGTGAACTAGGAAACCAGCACTCACCACATACTAAATACTCTGGAACATCCAAGTTTCCAGACAGTGAGAACAATTTTCTGTTGGCTACAAACTTCTGATTCCTTGACATTTTGTAACAGCAGAAATAACAGACAAAGACATTCAGTCACTGTGGAATTTGGCACAGTTACTACATAAAAGCCAAACAGGAATACTGGATGCTTGTCACTACATGCAATTGCCCTCTCATTAAAACCTTAGGAAAGACAATGGGAATGTGGAAAAGAATGATGGAACTCAAACAATAGGAACCAATACAATGTTTAAGATGTGTCATGTAAATTACAGTTCAAATAGGAGGATGTGAAATAGTGTCAAACAGAGCCATTCATTCAGTAAAAGCCAACTCAGCATCTACAAGGTGGTACACATCATATTAAACAGCAAATGTGAACAGATTGCCAGAACTGAGCCTCCACTCTTCCAGATGGGCTTCCAATCTAGGGACAAAAAACAACCAGAGAGGAAAGAACGAACAAGAAAAGAAGGAATCATTTTTGACCTACCATTCTGGAAAAATTTTTATGTCTAATGACTGTCTGAAACGTTTGGATGGCCTCTTGTAATGACATGAAGCCTGCTTTATCACACCCTACAAACCACTTTATGGTGAGATCCTACCAATTCAACTTCCCCAAGAATTATCTATGAAATATTGGTGATGACATTTATATCATAAAATCATCGCTCTGCCTGACCCACAGCAGCTCCTGGAAACAGTTACAACACGTCAAGGTCTGGCCTGCCCGAAGCTTCTGAGGCCGCTCATCTCTGCTTCACTGTTGGCCTGACAAGGGCTCTTCTCATCTTACACACCTGTCTCGGTCACTTTCCTGTTACAGAGACACAATATCCCACACTCATAGTCTGCTGCTTCCAAAATAGGAAGGGCGTGCTGGGAGTTGTCTGGTGCAGAGAAGTGGTTTACATCAAATGGTGGCCAGGACACAGAGCCAGAAAGAGGAGCTAGGGAGCAGACGTGCCTGTCTCAGTCCTGCCTGCAGGAAGCTGCCTCTAACCAGCCCCCGCTGGCAGCACACACAGCTACTGCTCACGGATTCATTTGGTTGCTACACATCCCTCGATGAGGAGGGTGCCCCAGGATCTAATCACCTTCTGAAATCTTGGTCTCTGGACACATGGGTTTGGGTGGGCATTCTACATCTAAACTGTAACCAGAGCTTAGCTTAAACGGCCTATGTCAGACTCTGTCTAAAGTGCCCTCCTGCAGCTGCTTGCTTCTACCCTAAACCTTATTTGTTCCTTGGGTTGGACTATCTCAAATTATCTCATTCATTTATGCTTTTACTTTCCTGCATATTTTGCCAAACAGAATCAGACTCCTAGAACAGAGAGCATCTGCCTTGGCTTCTCCATTGCTTTGTCCAGTGTGTGTTTACTGTGATGTGGAAGCTTGTCCGCAGATATTTACTATGCAAATCAACAAATACAAGAATAAATCAGAAGTTTTAATTAGAATGAAGGCTAAGACTATATTTTATTTATTTTTTTACTTTAAAGAGAAAAGAACAAAAAGAAAATAACAAAAACAAAGACAAAACAATGCAGAATTTCAAAACAAGATGATGGGAAATTAACAGTGGTTGTTGTGTTACATATTGTTGTCTACAAAGCAGTTGCACAGCTTACCAGACATAGGGAAGCAAGACTGATCAAACAATTGAGCATTAACTGTTCCTTTCAATAAACCACTAGAGATTAATAGTACAATTATCTTAGCTATCGTGTGTGTGTGTGTGTGTGTGTGTGTGTGTGTGTGTGTGTGTATTTCCCCCTTCTTTCTTTCTTTTTTCCTTTCCCATCCCAGTTGTTCTTTCCTTTTGAGTAATTTCTTTCCCTTTCACCATATCTATTGTATCTGTCAGATTTTATTTACTCTTTCATGTTCTTCCACTAGGGAGACAATTATGATGTATGGGTATATATTCTTATATATATATTCACACTGTGGCCTTTCTTACTCAAGGGCTGGCCAATAAAGGCATGAAGTGGTCGCACAAGTGGCAGGACTGCACTTGGGAAAAGCCCTCAATGGGACAACAGCTCATCTATAGCATCTAGGTTCTGACTTTAAAGATGTGAACTCATTCATATTAGCAAGTATTTAGGAAATTATTTCTTACAGAGTAGTTTAATAGTTGATAAGAGTGTAAGCATGAATGAAAAGCCTCAAGAGGATTCTGATGTTACTGGAAAAAACAAATATTTATTTTTAAAAATGGTGTAAAACAGCATTTAGGGCTGTGGAGATTACAAACTAAAGGAGGTGACTTTTTTTTTTTTTTTTTTTTTAATTTTAGAAACATAAAAGTACAAAAACATATTGACAAACAGACACCCATTATCATAGAAAATAGTACAATCACAACTAATCTATAGACAAGGTGATATGGTCTCAACAGTAGTTGTTGCTTTATCCATTGATATCTTCGAATTGTAGATGTATGGACCCATATACAGACATGCAAA
>PVLD010015357.1:0-48860 GCA_004027595.1 Dinomys branickii | reverse complement strand
TGTTTTTGAACAGATTTCCTTCATGACTTTTAGTTTATATTCCCACCCTCGGGTTCTTACACCAGTGATATAATACGTTGCCTGCACATGTATCGCTGATTTATTTCACTTATGAGTATGGACTCCAGTTTTGTCCACTTGCCTACAAAGTTCCCAAAATTGTCTTTCTTTATAGCTGAATAATATTCCATTGTATAATCCAGTTAAGTTTTAAATGCTACCTTTCCCCCTCATTTCCTCCCCACTTCTGAGAATTCCTTGTGAAGGTAGGGGAAACGTCAGACTTTATATTCAGCAAATGTCAAAGCAGTTAAATGGAGTATGATTCGTGACAGTTCCCTCCATCTCTCCCCAAATTTAGACTTTCATATGAAGAGCCTCAGGACAAAGATCGATTCTCATGCTAGTGTCAATAAGCAAAAAATAAATAAAAATTAAAACCTTAATGTTAAAGGGAAATCTCAGGATTTATTAGTGTCTTAAAATGCAACACTTGAACACTATTATCTCTTTTCTTTTGCCCTCCTAAGAGACAACAGTACACTGCTATTTCATATCCTAAACTATTAATTGTATTTTGATAATAAACACTGAATATATTTTCAATAATACACATATGATTTTGTATTTTCCCAGCTCTATGAAATTTATTAATAGCAAGTAACTCAGATTTTGTCCTGAAATTGAATTTGTAAGATATTGATTGGTTTCAAGCCAATTTTAATATAGAGTAAATATTATGGTCATGTGCCAGGAATTTTGAGTTACTTGCTTGGTAGAGATACTTTAACCAGTTTTTTAAATGTGCAGTGTCTTCTGTGCAAAGTGTATTCTGCTAGGGGCTGTGTTACAGGGAAAGCAATGGAACAAGAGTCTAAAACAAGCCTCAGAGCTTAGACTTCAGGGGGGAACGGCAGCAAGCAGAGATACAGACTGATACTTATCCACATTGTTAGTGTTTATGCTAATCCCCTTCTGAGGATCTTTCTCTTCTTTTTGAGTTTGGGTGACATTTTGGTTTTTAACTTTGAGCATCTAATTGTTAACTAGGTTGAAGCAATTTAATGAATGTTTTTTAATTTCTGTTTCCTTGGTTTATATCCTGATCATAGCTAATGCCTGAACTTAGAGGGATTCAACATTGTACTGATGATATCTTCCTAGCAGATATATAGTCTGTCTACTCATTTCCACATCTATTTTTATCTCCTAAAGTGAAACTATAATTTGAACCTTAACAATTTTAAAATGACAATTTAATAGTTTGGTGTAAATATCATAATTGCCTATTATCATTTTACTTTCTATTTCTAAAAATTTTATCTCTAAATTGATATATTTGCAAAAAGTACAATTTAACATGAATTACTGAACTATCCATGGGTAACTGAAGTTCTGTTTTTAATAAAAAGATGTAACTACAAAGTTGTTAATGTCATAAAAAATACTTTGAATTATTTTACCTTGGAATTCCTTTATCTTTTTATTTAAAACCTTTTAATGGGAACATGAAGTTTAACTAACATGATGGACAGTTTACCTTTCAGATATTCTAAAACATCTTAATATAAACTTCTATTAAATAGGAACATATTTGGAATGGTATTAATGCATTAAGGTAATCGAACAATTTAATCATACATGAAAACATTTTAAACTACAGGATATAATTTTTTCATTAGTGTAATTCTCAAATTATATCCATGCCAGACTGTTTTTTACAAAGCAGTTATATCATATTTCAGATATATTTCATGAAATGAATTTCTATTCAATTATTGAACTTCTAAATTTCATACAACAATTATAAAAATATCTTTAAAGATTAATAAATCAGTAACATGGTATGTCTTATCCCTGAGCACTTCCCAAGTTTAGAATCACGAAGAGAAGAACTTAAGAGAACACTGAATTCATAAATTCATATCAATAAAGTAGCTGAATTTTGGAATATTGGAATATACTTTAATAATATTAATTAATTTGGGGCTGGGGATATAGCTCAGTGGAATAAGCACCTGCCTAGCAAGCACAGGGTCCTGAGTTCAATCCCCAGTACCACCACCAAAAAAAAAAAAATATATAATAATAATAATAATAATAATAATAATATTAATTAATTTGACAATATCCACTTACAAACAAAGATGGTGTTTGTGGTCAATTCAATGTTGTGAGTTTCTTAGACCACATGAAGAAGATATTGATGGATTTGAAGATTGAATTGAACATGCTGCATATCCTCAATGCCTCCTTGTCTCTTAAAGAGATCTGGTTATCTTTGAAGAAGGAGAGAAATAAGTCATCTCTTGTTCTTGATGAAGTAATGTCAACACGGGACCTTCAGCACATGACATTAGGAGCTCTAAAATCATAGGATGCCTGTCAACTGAAAGTGGGAAGAATTGGAAGGAACGTGGTTTACATTGCAGATTCTCCTTCTTTAATTGTGACTATGAAACAACAGTGTCTATAAGTGATTGCCTGATCTTTCAATGGATGATTCAGCAGCCGTAAACAGCACCTGATCCAGTGGTGAAAACACTTTGAATTGCATCTTGTCTTAGACGTTCTGTGCTGAATTTTAAACTGAAACTGAGTTCTTTTTGCACTTCAACTTTCTGTGCTGAGTTCTTGCTCTAGAAATTGGTCTAGTACCAATTCCCTGGAGTGTGATGCATGAATTTGTAATGAAGTATATAAGGACACATGTGTAGTCGGTTCTCAACATGTAGAAATAGTATTTATAATGTTATGCTTCTTCATCCTGTTATCTTCATTTTCTTAGACTAAGTCATGAAGAATTCAGTAACCTTTTCTAGTTTCACCACTACGTCTGATGGCCAGGAAGCATTCAGTATATTTTTCTTGAACAACACTAAATTCTATATCATTATCAAGAATACATTTTAAAAGATAAAACATTTTTCTATAATATATTTTTTGCCATTTCCAATTTGGTTATAGTATAAAGGCACTGCAGAATTTTATTTGTTCCTTGGACCATCTCTTATAGTTGAAAATCTGTCCTGTTGTGGATGGAAGCTCTAACCTTTCCCCAATTACCACAGTCTGATGTTTTCAGACATAATTTATTTGGAGCAAATAGATTTTATTTAAAAATCATCTCCCCAGCCCTTTATGTATTATAACCAGATCCTGTTTTAATGAGATAACTATAGATAACACAGTCATAATTTCATGTTTCTTACATAATATATGGAGATCATTTTACTTATAACAATTTAATGAAAATAAATGATTTTTTGTTATTAAATACAATTGCCATAATACAATGAGTTTCCTGAGCTAAAAGCTTCATGCTAAGTGAAATGTAGATGTAGGACAGTGATTCTAATGGAGAGATGTCAAATACCTCATTGGAAATGACTTCCCCAGTCCCTGCATTGAAAAGGATTCTGACACATCATCCACACTTAGAAAAAAAGGCACTACATTGAGGATGAATATAGTCACAGAATACAGTGGTCTTGAGCACATGGTTATTATTTCTGTCCAGCAGGTATGCGTGTGCAATATGTATGATTATTGGGGAATGGAAAAGAAGTATAAAAAATGTTTTTCTCTTAGTAAGAATTGCTGTTGAACCCCTTGACAGTAAAATCCTCTGTGTAACATTAACTCTAGACAACCTTTCTCTTCTTTTCATGTTTTTAAATGCCTACTATCTTCCCCACTGTTTCATGTTTCCTTCTTTTTCTTTTACTCTGCCTTTGGGTCCTATTTTTATTTCTTTCATACTTGGGCTTTTTGAGTATCAACAACATCATTCAATATTAAGCCAAGAACCTAAGAAAGTCAACAGTCTGTGGCAAATTAGAACAACAGCATTGTTTGATGGTTTCTAATCGGTCATTCATAATTAGTTCTGTTCACATGGAGAACTCCAGCCAGCTTCTCCTGACCAGCACAGTGAAGTTCCCAACTGCTCTGTGTTGACCCCCTTCCCACCTTCCAGCAAGCTAATGACCCAGAATGCATTGGTTCCCCACATCACCCCTACAGGTAAAGGAGAGCTGACTGCGTTGAAAATGCTTGCATACCTACTCATCTGTAGCAGCCTTCAGGACTACTCCCAGTCATGGAGAGCTAATTGCCTTTCGTGATTCCTACATATTAATCTAACATTTACCTGAATATTAGCTCTTTTCTAAGGCCTGCTAAAGGCAGCTTTTGTCATAACACTGATCATATGCATAAAAGTAATTTTTATTCCAGTGGAGGGGAGGCAAAGTAATTTTCTAAGGAACTGTAGCACAAGCTGATGATTCCCTGTCTCTCCATTACCCAAAACTGATAATAATTTTCTATCTTTTGAATTCCTTCATCTCTTCATTTTTCAAGTAAAACTCAATGTAGAAACCTAGTGGTAGATGCTCTTGGAAGTCACTTGTCAGGTATCTTGCATAATGTATCAGCATGTGCTTCATTAAATGTGATTTGCGTTTATTCAGCTGTTTTTCTGCTTTTCTATCAACCTGACCCCAGAAATCTCCTTTTATCATATTCTAATGAGGAAAATCAATTGCAAAGTAATTTTATTCTCAACTGGATCTGTAGCAAAGCTGCTCCTAGTGGAGTATAGTCTCATGACACGGTCGTAACCTCCTCTTGTGTAGGTATGAGAGGGAAGAACACTACCTCCATATTTCGTATGCTACACTGTTGAAGGGTGTTGAGAAGTTTTTTTTTTTTTTTTTTGCTAATGAACACTTTTTTTTCTTCAAAATAATTTTATTTTTGCTTTCGGAAACTGAGTAACTGAGCCTCTCTTGTGACAGTGGGTATGCAAAGGGGGAGTTAGTGTGTTTTCTCTGGAAAGTTGCTGCCGCTGCAGGGAAGGGAGGGTCACAGCTGGTGCATCCCTTGCTGTGTTTGCCGAGAATCTGATGCCTTCCCTGCCACTTACCTGACATGTGACTTTGGGTGAATCTCTTAAGCCTCAGGTTTCACTGTAAAAATTCAGTTATATGAAAAAAGAAAGATGAATTCTTTTTTAAAAAATTAGAATATTGTTAAACAACTTTCTCCACTCTGAAAAATCTACTTATACAAACCCAACCACTTCAATCTTTTGCAGGTAATCATTTTCAGAAATTCGTATCATTCTTTGACTTGTTTTTAATACCAGATTATGTATTCTGAGACCTGGCTTTGTCACAGGATACATAACTAGGCTTCATTACTTGTAGCCATGAACAGCCTTATATTATGTGAATGAATCATATTTTATTTAACCATTTACTATTGATGGATGTTCACTTATTTGCTGTATTTCTGGACTATACAAAACTGTTCCCTACATGTGAGTGGTTCTCTATTTTATAACTAGAAATGGATTTATTCTGTTCCTGTGCTATAGAATTAATATTAATGTGTATTGCCTAATTGCCTTCAAAACAGCTATCTCATTCAGCTTTCCACCAGCAGCAGAGAAAATGTTCATTTCACCACAATTTTATCAGCACTTGATATTCATATGGAATTTTTCAGTTTTATTAGGAAAAAATTATATTCTTCAACTAGAAGAAATTTTTGCTCCCATTTTAATTTAAATATGTTGGCTGGGAAAGCTAACTTCTAATATTGTAAGAGATTCAAATGTACTGGAGAGTTAAGCCTTTTTCAAAACTAACATTTGCATTGAAATTATTAGACAGGTTACATATAAGATGGTCAAAGAAAAATTGCATGATGTGCTCGCATGTTCAGTAAGATGATTCACCTGTAACCCCTACAGCAAAGGATCTGCTGTCTATGTGAGCACTGCTGTAGAATTTGTCATGGGTCAGTTATGAAGACGTTGGAACCTTGCCCCAATTATTCAGGTGTCACTGCCCTGGAGCTGCTTAATTTGCTTATACTGGAAAGAGTGGTTAAATGTTATCCTTTATGAGAAAAAGTAAAGTGTGTGTACAGAAATTTGCAACTGCACAAAAGGTCACACTGATGCATGGTCATTGAAAATTGGCCACTTATGTCAAGAAGGAGAGAATGCTAAGGTTTATTATTCTGTGAGAGAAGCCTCCAAGTGCTGAGGACATCTCAGTAATACAACATTTTGCCCATCTGTTCTATCCTTGGAAATAATGAGTCATGAAAGGCAAGACAGTGAGCGTCCGTACAGTGGTGGCCGCATCCACGTGGATTTAGTGATGTGAGTCCAGCTGTGGTAGGCAAATTAGAGACTACTACCTAATCCAGACTAACATTTGGATTTGTAAATAAAGTTTGAACAGAACTACAAGAAAATCATTTTAGTTTATGTATTATGGATTGTTGCTTTTCCTGCAAAGGAAGCTTTGAGAAATCACAGCCAAGACTGTCTAATGTAAAGCTTATAATTGTTACTATCAGATTCTACCCATGAGAAGGTCACTGGTCCCTGGTCTCCTTTAGATGTAACCAACATTAGATTTCATTTTGAGAGTTTGATAACTAGTTTGCAAATAGGATACCTGGATTCTGTGTTTTAATTCTTTAAAATACTTAAAGAACCTTTAATAATTTTCTTAATACATGGATTATGATGGCAAAAAGATTATAATGAAATTCTAAGTTTAGAAAACACATTTTGTTCATCGTAAAAGAGATTAAGATTATAGTATAAGTATTTGTGAAAAATATTTTGCTTCATGGAAACTAATGTAAATCAAACCTTTTGTTTTCTATAACTTCTAACATATTATTGAGATAATCTCTCTCGAAATAAATGAGCTTCTTTTATACAGTAACTCTTTAACTTTTACAGTAAAAGACAGTTAAATTATGGTTTATGAATTTTTGTAGTGTTTAATTTAGTGGTAAGAAATCTGCCTTATGATTACTCAAAACATCTGTCTTTTTATGCTACTAAGGTAATTCATTAAGTTCAAAAAGACTTACTTAAAATAGCATTAAAATATTAGCATATTCATTGGCACATAAATGTTTGATAATTATATTTTCTATTTCCTCAATTCATAGTAACTGGTGTTGTGGTGGATAAGTAAGATATTCTCAAGAGAGTTTCACTAACCCAAAAAAGAATACCACTACACTAATTTTAACAGCACATCTTAGTCATAAAGGGAAACTGCAACCTAGGATTCAAGATACATAATACTAAATTTATTTCATATTTTCACACATCAAGCATCCAGTAGAACTCTCAAAGGCACATATATGTGAGTGTGCCTGTTTAAATACAACCCTTAAAACTGTTATAGAAAATATTTTCACCAGTGATTTTCATATGTAACAAATAAGCTCTCACTCAAAATAATACTTATTTTTGAGAAAAAATTAACTTTCATAGAAAACTAATCATGTCTAAAAAATTTTTAAGAAATACTATAAGCAAATATTTAAAAACAGAAATGAACACACCTGCAGTAAGTGCAAGTTAAAAGAACCATCTCTGCTTACATCTTTTGTACAAAAAGAACCTGCAGGAGTAGGTTACTGCCCTAAATAAATAAAATAATATTTCTCTTCCAAACTTGCACTAGTTCCTATGGTATGGCTTACAGTAATTTTATGCTGAGTACACATTAGTAAGAGTTTGCGCTACCCAGGTGGTAGGAGGAAAGTCCTGAGTCTTTTCTAATCCCCAGCCTCAATATCTTGGCACTGTGTACAAATTCAGTAAACTGTTAACAATAAAAAGGCATTTAGGAAAATAGTAAAGGAAAATATTTCACTAAGCAATATTCCTAGACACAAATCTAGTATCCTGAAGCCAAATTGT
Source organism: Dinomys branickii (assembly GCA_004027595.1). Lineage (NCBI taxonomy): Eukaryota > Metazoa > Chordata > Mammalia > Rodentia > Dinomyidae > Dinomys > Dinomys branickii. The sequence goes on along the minus strand of PVLD010015357.1, from coordinate 41,110 downwards.
ACATATTTTTCTCATTGACATTAAGATGAATATAGGTTCAAAATGTCCATGCCTCAGTGGATTTCTCCCCATTTCCTAATGTTAAATATAAGTAAATAATATGCTCACTTAAAAGTGCATAGTCCAGTCTTCATCCTTAAAGACAAACATAAGCCAGTCCTCTGGCCATTCTGAAGATGCTAGATGTCAAGCCTATTATATATGTTATCATATGTTATTATGTAATATGTCAGGCTTTGTCCTACCCTGGCCAAGTAGAGAATAGTTAAATAAAGTTTTCCTGCCCTAAACCAAAAAAGGGGAGACAGATGTAAGTAATTTCAAAGCTGTAGAGCCATTCTAGCCAAGACAGAGGTAAGACTGTGAGAACTCAGGGGTAAAGCACTCAGCAGTGCTGAAAGGTGTCCTGCACACACACAACCTCCTCTAACCCGTTAAGGTCGATCTTAGCATCTTTGTGTTACACAGGAAAAACCTGACAGGTTCAGCCACAAGCCTGGAGTCATGGAGCCAGGGAGTGGTAAAATCAGAACTGAATGAGAACTTCAGAGTCCACAGCCCATGCTTTTCCCACCTTCCATCCATTGCTTGATAGGTCTGAGAGACAGGGTGTTGGTCGGGATGTCGTTTATTCCAAAATGTACCTTTGTGGACACCACAAACTGATCTAAAAGAAATATGGAGAGGAGCCATTTTAAAACTCTGCGCACAGTCTATTCTCACTGACCTGGTTTCTTTCTGGTGCTTACGCATATGCTCAATGCAGTGGCTAAATGGTATCATTGTAAATAATACTGCTCTGGTGACGTGATCAATCTTTCCTGGAATTTGGCAGGAATCTTTAGCTGCTGACCTAGTGCTGAGGTGGGAAGTGAAAGGGCCCGTTCAGTGTCTAAAATGTCATTCTGTTCTTGTGTAATCATTTGTTGACAAAAACATTGAATAATGCTTTAGAAATAAATGGTTTGAATAAGGATAAAAATATTGATAAACAGTTTGAAATGTCCTTTTTGTCAATTTTTATTCACCCTAGACTCTAGACTTTAAAAACATGTAGTTTATTTCCCACCTGTTGACTAGATCCACCCAGACAAGACAGGAAAATATGAAGAGTAGCGCATTTCTGTGTTCCTTCGGGCCTCTAGCTCTAAGCCCTTCCCCTGAGGAGATCCACAGATACCATAGTAACCCAGTCCTCATTTTCTCTGTTTCTTCCACAGCGGTTACATCACTCCACCATCCAGTTTGGGAGGTTTATCACTTTAAAGTTTCTCTTTTCCTGGGCCACTCACACTGTGTTAAATTCTTATGCTTTTGTAAATACATGATTTGAGACTGACACCTCACTGCTCCCTACCACTAGGCTAATGTGAAGGCCAGAAATCCGCCTTCACTTCCCTTTAGTACTTACCTGGACTGTTTTCTTTTTTCTCAACCTTTTATTGTGACTTTCTTCAAACACGCGATACAACTACAAAAATGTATGCCACGAATACATGAGCTCTTCTTTAAGGAGAGGGTCCCCTTTGATGTGTATTTTTTGCAGTGTACCTGGTGTTCTCAGCTTCCACTCACTCCTTCCAACTTTGAAACACCTGTGAACATGTGGATGCACAATATGCGGCCAGTGTGTGGGCTCTAGAAACCGTTCGACCTGGCTCTAAGCTTACTGTGTGTCTCTAGGTAAGCCACCTACTCAGTGAAGTGAGGCTAGCAAAACCCACTTTGAGATATTATTGTGTGGATTACATCAAGTAACATTCATTAATCTGAATTCGGGTCCATACTGGGTATTTGATGAATGGTAGCTGTCTTACATTATTACTACATGGCATGTACTCAGCGAAGCAATTTACATTTTTATTTACATTATTTTATACTAAAATATGTTGAAATAATTTGGACCTTCTTTTTGTTCGTGGATTTTTGTTTGGTTCTGTTCTTTTTTATTTGTATATTTTTATTTTCTCTGCCATGACAACTGAAGATTTAACAATTTTCCTTGATCCTTGTGGAACTACTATGTTATTACAACTCAAACTGGAGCCAGCATCTCTTATTTGATACTTTGCCAGTAAAGTTTTATTTCCTGTAAAGGGTACCAGAGAGTGCTTTGCAAACATGAAGGGTATCACCTGACCCCACTTGCATCTCATGGAGCTGCTTCCCCTGCGGAAATTCTGGGCTGCCTCCCAAATGTTTCATTTGAAGGTGAATGCCTTGTGCAAAATGCCACGTGTGTGACTCCGCTGAACAGTTAATGTAGAATAGCGAAAAAGACCCCTCGCCTGTGCTGTCATTCTTAATGAGTTGTGACAGTGCACTAATTTAAGCACAATCGGCCCAGTGTCTCTCGTTGTGACAGAGGCGTTTCCACCGAGGAAAGCAGCAAGGGAATTCTGCGATGATGGGCTAGTTCAGGGCTGAGTTTGATTTATGAAATGAGACCTAGGAGCCTGGATTGAACAGATTGGCTTGCAAGAGACAGCTGTACTGGAGGAGCTGATGCCAGGTATGGCTAGTGGAAATAGAGAAAAATGAACAGTGGGAGAAAAAAACCCTTTCCCAGTCCCTACTTATCAACATGAAACATCTGTTTCAGCTACAGTGGTTCCCAGTGGCAGTCAGAATTACTGATATGGTGAAATCTCTGCTTACATGAGGCACAATGGCACGTTCCCCCGCCCCCGTGGCTACATTGTAGTAACTCATGGCTGTATGAGTGTGACCAGAGACACAGTGAATGTGAGACGGAAGTGGGTGCCAGGGCAATTGTGCAAGTGGGGAGGGTGGTGAAAGAAAATTTTCCCCAAGAGCAATAAATTTCTGCCTGCTGTTCTAGTTTATTGTGGCTGAACACAGTGATTATACTGGGTGGAAAATAAGCAATAAGCTTCTGTCTGTCTCCAATTGTTTTTAATATTCTTGTTGAATGGGAGAACAGAGCTTTTATTTAAACTAAACATAATGGATGCATTTTAAGATTTGGACGCTTTTTTTTTAAATCTTGCTATCTCATATGTTATGTAAGCCCATGCTGCTATAAATAGGAAAACAAATATGCTTAGTTCAGCTTTTTGTTAGATAAAATTTGATTAGGGATGTGCAAAAGCTGATGCTGTCAGCCAACACATAGCACCAGGGAGCAATACATACCATGTTAGAATGAAAATTAAATGCATTTATTATGGAAGAAACCAGTATTTTAGAAACATTCCAGGTTTACATGCCCAAATAAATAGGATCTGGAATTCCTTCCATTTAGTAATATCACTTTGTAACGCATTTTGGTGAACTTGCCTCAGTTTCCATGGCAGCTGAAGGATGAGTATATTTACAAAACCAAGTTCTTTTGTCTTGGCCTCCTCTAAGTGGCAGAACAATGCAGAAATATAAAGGAAAAATAAGAACCCACTGCTTGTAAATATAATTCTTTTTTATATGTAACCTAATTGCCTTTAATCCCATAAATGAGTTTTATCTGTGACTTCTTATCTATATGATAAGGCATTTCTGTTTTTAAGGGTTGACTATGAAAATCTGGGTGTAAGGTGATAAAAATCTTCAAGTTAATTTCCCAACTAAAATTGTAAGGGTGCCAGTTTAGATGCGAAAGGCTGGAGAATCCAGGCAGCTATGGTGTTTATTCCCTGCTTGTAGGGGGAAGTTTAGCACTGGTCCTAGTGATGCGAATCAGCCTCAGACAACAGAGCGACGAAGCCCTAGTAAATTAATGAGCAGCCTCACCTGACAGCTCAGGCACTGAAGAGGTTAACAGACTCCAGAGCTGACAGCATGATAATGAGGATTTATGGCGATCCGGGGGTGAAGGCGGGTGGGAGGATGGGAGGATCCCAGCCTCTCAGGTGCGGTGGCTCGGGCCCTGGCAGACAATGCCTCAGCAGGAGTGAAGGTTACCTTGTGAGCTGGAGTGCCAGCTGAGTGTGGTTACCTCTGCGGCTGACTGTACACACACTGAAGATATGTACCTGGGCAGATGGATGGATAGGCTGCTTAACCTAGAGATAATTGCATTATTTTGTAGTTCTATACTTTCTAATTTCAAAAGTATGCCAGTGGAATCAGAATTCCATCACGACAAAGAAATAATGAAATAATGTATTCTGTATTCCCTTTATTTAGTAGAAGGCATGGAGTTGATGAGTGGACGCATGGATGACCAGACACATGGAGTTCACATGATTTTCAAAAGTCTGCGTATTTTGGCCCTGTTTATTTCTCTGGCTTTAAAAACTATACAGCTACCTGTTGCCCACTATCTTCTTAAAGCTGTAGTTTTTAAATTTTCCTCCCAAGTGTAAGCTCATTTTTAGCACAAGAGCTTTTGTCCTTGCTGTCTTCTGTGTTGAGAACACTCTCTCAGCTTTTCAAGACGCATGTTTCTGACAGGCATTGAGCAGGCAGCCCACATGCATCTTCCTCATAAGACATTTGTAACACCTGCACTAGTATTTTTCTTACTGTTTATTGTCATTGCTTCAACATGAAATGTCTCCCGAAGACTCAGTTGTTACATATTCAATCCCCAGTGCGATGTTCAGAGGTAGGGTTTAAAGAGCTGTTTGGCTGCCAAGGGCACTGAGCTCAGTGGAATAGGCTATTGATGAGTCAGTAGTTGAATGATTATTAAAGGTAGGACTCAGTCAAAGGAAGTAGATCGCTGGAGGGGTGGTCTTGCAAGGGTATCTGCATCTTGTTCCTGAGCTCTTATTTGTCTCTGGCTCTCACTGCTTTTAACTGCCAGGAGGGGAGTGGCATAGCCCCACCATGCTCTTCCACCATAATATTCTGCCCTGCCTGAGACCTTTAGCAATGGGAGCGGTCAGCCATGGACTTAAACGTCTGCAGCTGTGAGCAAAACACGCCTTCCTTCCGTGAATCGTTTTTCTTAGGTATTTGGCACAATGGTACACAGGTACACAGCCATGCAAAGCTACAACAGGTTATTTTCAGAACATATCTTATTTGCTTATTTGACTATCATAGACCTCTCTTCTCCAGTTCAAACTTCATGAGATCACCGTCATTGTCCAATTTCCTGTTTCATAGAATCAAGAGCTATCACTTATTTGATGCCCAGGAAAATATTTATTAAATGCATCATGAGTGGGTGGAGGAAGCAAAAGTATCAGAACAATGAGCTTATTCTTTGACTTTTCTTTATAGATGTATTTATATCCTGAGGTCCTGGAATTCTTCTCTGTTGGGTTTCTCTTAAGAAATAATGAATGGAGAGAGTGTTTGAAAAAGGAAGTACTAATGGGGCTTGAAATGAGCTCCCAAGGTTGGCTTAAGTTCACACCAGATTGTATGTTCTCAACTTTTCTCATTCTCAGTGGCATTAACTTGGTTTAGTTTTCATCACTTTTATTCTGTTCTAAATTAGATACCTTCCTGGGTGGTATGACTTATTAGTCAAAAGCTAAGGATGTTTCTCCGTGGGATATTACTATTAATATCACATCATATTTCACTCTTCTGACTCTTTAATGTGTTGATATCTGTTGTTAACACAATATTTTCAAGAACATACAACCTCCTATTTTTCATTACAAAGATCACTATTTTAAACACTGTTACAGACTGGCAAATTCATATTACGAAATGAGTCACTGAACTGTTTCATAAAATGTATTTCCTCTTCTATAGAGGATGTCAATAAAACAATAAATAATAAACATGCACTTGGTAACAGAAGTATTTATCTGAACACACGAGTACATTTAAACTGCTTTTGTTTTCCCTAAGGAGGCAAGTTGGTGTGCCGTTTCTCATATTCAAGGCATGATGTCCTGACCCTAAGATTGTCAGCAACTCCCCACAGGACTCGGCCGTGAGATTAGTCAGGAGAAAGCTGTAACGAGCCCTCTGCACACGCCACATGGTTTCAATTACTGCTTTATATGACTAGACAGTGTGGTGCCAGCGAGGAGCGATTGGAAACTATGCAACGGTTCTTTGTCTTTGTGGTTCAGATACCCGGACCTTTGCTTTCAGGATCTTCTTCAACTCGTGATTATTTATGTTTATTTTATCTGTATAGAGACTAGTCTCTACAGTTAGTGATTCTGTGCTGAAATAAGAGAAACCAAAGTGAATAGCCGAGATCACAATCCCAGTCCTGCCCTGATTTCTCTGTGTAGTTTTCACATGTTTCCAGTCTTCTGAAAAGATGTTTCCTGTTTCAAGGAAGCTCGTGCAGGCACCAGATAGCACCTGGGGTTTGTAAAGGTGCAGTAAAGTTTCCCTAAAAATTTGAGGAGAGGAGTTACAGACTGTCTGTGACTTAAAAAAGGGTGTAATCAGAGCACAAAGAACTACCTACATACTTCTTTAAAAATGAACAATAGTGACTTATGAGGAGAAAAGAGGCTCGAGTTTAAGAAACACTTTGAATTGAAATATTGCTTCAAGTTAATTATATGATTGCCTCTGGCTAGTGATAGAGATAACCTTCTTCCTCAATGCCTCCTGAAGAGTTGACAGTTCTAGAGGTCATGGTGAGCTAGTCTGCAAGGTCCCATGAAGGAAAGGTCCATTTTGTCTTCTTCTATTATTGCATTAAAGAGGCCTAGGACATGGTAGGAATATATAACCCACAGCATAACCTCTTAGTGTTGGAAACACAGACCCAGAGGGGAGATATGAGTTCACCAGGATGACAAAGCCAGTTCATGGCTAAGGAGAGACTAGATTTAGTGACACTGTCATTTGCCACTATATGAGCAGCAGCTCTTTGGAACTGAACAGGCAAGCTGGGCATATACCTTACTCAGAATGGCCATCTGCATTGGTTAGAACACTAAGGGATGGATCTGTTCAGAGTCACATCTCTTTGCTGGTATTTAATCAAATTCAGTAATGTCAGTTCATATTCTTATAGCCTGTGACTGAAATAGCCAGTCAGTGTGAAAATACAAATGAATTTATGTAACTGAATGGGCAGCTGAATGAGAAGGTAAATTTTTTGAAGACATGTTGAATTTCTACAAACAGCAAAAAGAGCAAGAGACCATAAGAAAAGCAGGATGAGAAATTGAAAACGGCAGAGAAAGAATTTAATGATGTTTTTGTATGTTCATTTTGAGGCTGCAGTCATCTAGCTGAATGAAATAGAATCAGGAAACAATAGGTTAAAAATCATTAATAAAGTTTTAGGAAGTTCCTGGTCCATGTAGCCACTCAAAGTCCTCTTCACAATATATTTGTTTTTTTGAAAGAGTCCACTCCTTTTGTCTCAGAAAACCCACCTTCCATGTATCTGTCAGCTCTAATTTAAGAAAGAAATTGGTAAGCATTCCCAGTCACTATTGTTTGAGTAAAGGAAATAAAAGACATATTTGACCTTTTCCCTGGATAATAAAACATAGCATTCTGAACATCTCTGAATCTCATTATGAAAATAAGACAGGAAACTTTTAAATGACTATCATTAACTGCTTGTGTGAGGTTGGACATCATATGAAACCTTTCTGTGACCTCAGTTTCTCCATTTCTAAGAGATGTCACTAAAGCGAGAGGATTGCCAATATGTATATTTTAAATTTCTTTTACCCACATGTAGTTCCTAGGCCAGGGAGAAAACCTAGACCCTTATTTCAAGATAAAATAACAAATAATCCAGAGACCACTTCAAGAACTCTAAACTGGGCCAATGTAAAATCATCAAACTCAGCCCAGTCACTCACTTGTCTAAGCACACAATTTTCTTCTGCGTAAATATCAGAAGAGAAATGGCTCTCATTCATTTTGGAATATTCACTAGTTGAATCATGCTCCAAACAATTACTAATATGTTTTTAAATCTTCCTCCATTCCTGACTGTTATGGTTTTCAGCTTTAAAATTTACCATCTTCCCACTGCGTAGGGACATAGGTAATCAATGAAAATGTGTATTTCAGGAATACGTATGTACCCTAGGTTGTAGTTTATCAAAGTCACTATGAATCATTCCAATTGAATTTTCACTTCTTATAAATCTTCGATGTCTATAATCATATTACAGGGTCACAGGGGATCACCAGGAAAGGTATAGTAAAGGAATGGTGGAGGAGTGAGCGCAATGCCCTTGAGTCACTCCTTGACAATGTATGCACAGAATTTGTTCCTAGAAAGCTGATGGCAGCATGGGGAAGGGGGTGTCTTTCTTTTTCACCAAGCATAATGCTCATCTTCAAACCCGTACAGGTGCAGTCAGTGTGTTTACTGTTTCAAATGAGGACTGCAGCTCAAACCAGCAAAAAGATGAAAGGGAATTTGTTGGGTCCTATAATTAGGCAGATCAAGGGGTGAATATGGATGGCTTCAGGCATGGCTGAATACAGGGTTCAAAGAACAAAGCCACCTCCCTCCCTCCCTCCCGTTACTCACTCTCTCTCCCTGCTTTCCTTCCCTGATCTCCCTCTTCATTTACCCCTTCCTCTCCCTTCCTCTCGCTCATTCCCTCCACCCACCCGAACTTTCTCCCACTTACTCAACCACTAATTATGTTTTGCTGTTTTACTTTTGCTTTCCTCAGTAATTTTGGCTAATTCCATCAAATATATGGTCTATCATTGTGCTTACAAAAGTCCTAGCCCTCTTAGTGACTTGCTCTGGGCACTGTTCATCACTGAATCTCTAGGAAGACAATTATTCAAGTGGGGATGACATAGCCATGGTGAAAGCCTATACTGGAATTATTCCCTCCCAAATGATGTTGACTGAAATAGCGGAAGAGACGCTTCTTCAAGGACAGTTGGAATGCCCTCATCAGAGGTAGGAAGAGAGTAACAAAAGAATGCATAAATCAAGTGCAACTGATGCTCATCCGAAAAGAGCATTTATGTTTGGGGTTCACCGAGTACTGAGGCATGGAAAAACACCCTGCGCTGATCCAGTGTTTACTTTCTAAATTTGTAGTTCATATTATCTAGTATTCCTATCTCCGTGCCATTCTTCCAAGTGTATTCAGAGACCCATTAATGTTATATTCTTTCTTTTGAGAAACTGGAGAAATTTCCTGTCATGCAGAGTTTCTTGTTCACTGAGTAAACACAAGAACAAAAGAGTTGCTAAATAGTCAAACACAAAACCTACAGTTTATCATTTGGGTTACATTCTGGCCTTTGAAATGAAAATATGCTCTTCTTTGAAACAGGTAACTCATCTCAATCCAAACAAAACATCAAATTTCCTGAAAGGACTGTATGTTGAAATGCTTCATTTCTGAGTGTCATAGGCCCGGATTACTCCCTTGTTGCTGATATATGTGTATATTTTTTCAAATATATCTCTTGGGAACATTAAAATAAAACATTTCATTATCCATCTTCTTTTTATTTTTTTCCCAACTGATGTCTCTGCCAGATATGGAATGCATGTGATTCACTGTTGCTTTTAATTTGTCAGTACATTAATTTTAGTTGATAAAGAAGTTAACTGAATCTGCTATCCCAGTTATCTTTGATAATTCAAGTTCATTTGACTCTTGCTTTTAAAGGCTGTTCTGCATCTCCCCAAATCTCCTTGGCTTTATATAGCTTTTAAGTTGTCATTGACCCAGGAGACCATTCAAGGGTGATTATAGTTTTCAAACTTGTTTGTATGCAACACCCATGACCTTTTTTCAAAAGACACCCAGCTGTTTCTCGCTGCACCTTGACCTCTAACAGACATTTATTACAAATCAATTTCATAGATTCTCCATAAAATAATCTACAGTGTCTCTGGTAAGAAGATGATGAAAAGGGTACCAATTTATTGTCCTTAGAAGGTTAGAAAGAGCAACTGGATCATGAATTTTGAATGAATTTTAAGTGGTGGTACTATTTTTTTTTCTCATTGGCTATCAGTACCAAGGAATGTGATGTCCTATATGTGGGGTACAACTTCTCTAGGAGGTGCTATGATAATCTCTAGATAGAAAGGGACATAGGGAGTCACTCTTTGACAATTCTAAAATCTCTAAGTTGGGATAGTGCAGTAGGACTAGTCTGTGGAAAAAGATGACACATTTTGTCTGGGTGCTCACTTACATTCTAGTCCAGCAAAGACCCCAGACTGCTTTGCACATCCTGGGGAGGTAGCAGAAGGTTTAATTCTTGAAATTATTTAGCTTAATCCCTCAAGTAGATAATAATTTTTCTTTTTTGTTTTATAACAGGAATTTGTGCAGAGTAGGTGCCTATTAAATACTGATGGATAAAATTTAACTAAATTCAACCTTTAACTCTTTTCTAGGTCTACTATTTTTATTCCATTTCTAATTGTAGTGAGTGCGTGCTGTACACACACACACACACACACACACACGTCTGTTTTTTTACTAATATGCCTTTATTCCAGGATTTTATTTTGTATGTAAAAAACACCACTTTCACACAAAACATAGACAAGATAGAGGCATGTGTGCTTCAAAGCATTTATGCACTAGGATATTAATTTCCATTTCAGAATATCTCCTTTTACACAAGATGGATGTTCTGCTTTCAATTTATTAGCTACATAAATGAGCTTATCTATTTCTAATTTTGACTTAATATAAAAAGCATCATATTTTAGTTTTCATCCATCTAATTTTCATTTCATGTAATTATTTGTGGTAAACTGATTTTAGTTTATGCCATCTGCTCATCAGGTATGGGCAGATAATATTAAAGGTATGTATGCTCTGATATTGGAATATCCACATTCATAAGTCATGTTGCATCACAGAGTGCCACTGTGGCTTGACTGAGGCTGCTCTGTGGGAGAATGATATTACTACAGTTAGAACAAACCGTTCCCTCTGCCATTTCCAGTTGCGGTCTGAAGCCTGTGTTGTCATCTTAGATAGAGGGTGTTGTTACCTTAGGCAAAAATGTGCATGTTATTTTGATGACCTTTGGGCTCCTTGACCTCTGAACCGTCTTGGAAGGCCCTCTTCTCTCTTCTTTGATACTTGTTGCATTTCACTTCTGAAGTGATGAAGTAGAAGAAAGCCACGGTTTTGTTAGCAAATGATTCATTTCCCAGAGTTCCATCTACTCTAAAAGGTATGGGACCACACTGCACAGGGGATAGCTTCTAAGATTTAGTTAATTCAGGTTTATTGATGTCCTCCTCTTACAGGTTTTCCTTTGCCTCTCCAAACTTATGCAAAATGTTTAAGAGCTTTGTGAAAGAATCTGCTCTTCAGCAACCTTGAAAACAACCTATTTTATACCATACACACCTAAAAATAAGAGGCAAAGCTTTTTTTTTTCTGTCAAGGAAATAAGTATTTGCATGAGCTACTTGACTTTCAATTATAATAATAATCCTTCCATCATTGCAAGAGTTGCTATTTTCCAAGAAACTTTCAAGGAAAATATTTACTAAACATATATGTACCAACAATGGCAAGCATTTTCAAGTGAGATCATTGAAGAAAAATGAACAATTAAAGCAAATTGTATTTCTTATACATGACAAATCATTTTACTAATTATCTTAGACTTTGTAATGTTTCTTGGGTCACAGAAATTTTCTACAATAATCTTTTGCACTTCTAACCTTATAAATTACTTGAAATTACTACTTATCACCATCAAAAAATTTAAAACTATTCTAACTTTCCTCTAACAGCAATCAAACTTTTGGATGTAACTGTGTTTTCCCGTGTCAGTCTAGTTGAAAGATTTATTACTGTCTGTAAGATAATAAAAGTGATATTATATGTAAAATTTCTCAGCAAAATTTCATCAATAATAACAATATTTATAATATTGTTAATTAATAACAATAACAAAGATGACACATCTTCTGCTCAGTACTCATCAGATTTCTTTGGATATGTTTGATTGTATCAACACATTTTATCCTTACAATAGCTCTACAAAGAGAATGTTATTATTCTTAAATGACGTATGAGAAAAGGAAGGTACAGGCAGCCTCAATAACTGGTCCAGTGCAGCATACCGTGAGTAAAGGCTTGACTTGGACCTGAAGGAAGGATTCTGCTGCCAGGGACTTTTTCTTATCAGCTATGAAGTGTTGTTTGCATTAAGACCAACCCCTACAAGTCCTTTGTTTCATGGCGAGAAGTGTATAGCAGTCAACATCTTCACTGTTCTGAAGTGTACAGTTCTAAAGCAGTAGGTATGTTCTCATTCTGGCATCGTTAGCACCATCCATCTCTAAACCTCTTTTCATGCTCCAAAGCTGAAAGTCTGCACCCATTAAAGAATAATTCCTAATTTCTTCCTCCTTATAATTCCGAACAGCTATGGTTCTTCTTTCTGTTTGTATGAATTTGACTTTTTCCAGTTACTTCTTGTAAATGGTACCATATCTGTCCTCTTGTCTGTCTGAGGATAAAGTTGTCCTCTGGCACTGAGCATAAATTTCTCAAGTTTTATCTATGTTACAACATAGATACATGTTATGGTGTTCTTCCCTTTGAAAGCTAAAAAATGTCCCACTATATAGATATTCTACATCTATTTTTACCCATTCATCCCTTGATGAACACTTAGTTTCCTCTACCATTTGGTTGTTGTGAATACTGCATTTTTGAGCATCATTGTTGAAATATCTGCTTGAAATGCTGCTTTCAGTTCTTTGAGGATTGTTACAGTTTAGATCAAATGCCGCTCCCCCCCCCAAAAAAAATCTTCAGACATGGTGTTTTTTAAGGTGATTGGATCATGGTAGTATTATATTTATCAGTGGATTAATCCATTGAAGGATTCACAGCTAAATTTGCTGGTATAAGACCCCAGGGCATGCCAGGAGCTCCACTCGGCCCCTGGGGTGTGCCAGGTGCTCTACCCCGCCCCTAGGGTGTGCCAGGCACTCCACCCAGCCCCTGGGGTGTGCTAGGTGCTCCGCCCCACCCTCAGAGCTCCACCTGGCCACTGGGGCATGCCAGCCACTTTGCCTGGCCCCCAGGAAGTCCCTGAAGACTTGCCGGAGCCTATAGATGTGGACGCACTGACAGAGTCTGGCGGTTTGCTGTATAACCCCCTCTACCCAACTGGACATTCGATGGCTATGAGGGCTTGCCAAAGGGTGCTTCTCCGCTTCCTGCCATAGTAATTTGTGTACACCCAGGTAATATGCAGCATATTTAGAAGCAGCCAAGTCTCTCCCCAAAGTAAGAGCATGAGGGAGTAAATAAACCAAAAGTGCAGTTATTACCAGTATGGTAGAACAACGGTGGTGATAACATTATGCAAAATAACATTATGTAATAGAACATCCAGTGGTAACCCCTACTATTTTCTCTGTAATGTGGTACTTCCTGTATTGTTTTTGTGTTAGCAAATGCAAAGACAACACTATGTAATACAGCATCCAGTGATGGTTCCCTAATGTCTCCTCTGTAATTCGGTATATCCTTTATTGATTTTGTTATAACAAACACAAAGATAATATTATGTTATACAGCATCCAGTGCCAATTCCCTACTATCTTCTCTATAACTTGGTATTTTCTGTACTGTTTCTGTGTTATTCTGGGTTCTTTTGTCCTAAAAATAAAATTTTATAAATGAATGACAAAAATAAATAAATAAAAACTAAAAATAAATAAATAAATTTGCTGGTATAAGGAAGGGCCTGATCAGTAAAGGTGAGATACTGGAAGCATGGCCCAGAACATTGTGTTTTTATCTTTGATTCCTCTCTGCTTTCTGGGGCCAGGGGTTGACCAGCTGTCCTCTTCTAAGCCCTTCTATCACAAAGTAAGAGCATGTTTCTCTACCTTGGAGCCAGCCAAGCATGGACTAATTCCTCGAAAGCTGTGAGCCAAAATAAGTCTCTCTCTCTTTTTTTTTTTGTACTGGAAACCAAATTCAGCACCCTGCGCTTGTTAGGCGGGTGCTGTGCCCCTCAGCTGTCTCCCTGCCCCTTCCTTCCTTTGAACTGGCGGTGTTAGGCATTTTGCGGCAAAGATGGAAAGTGACTAATACAGAAAATTGTTAGCAAGAGTGGAGTGTCTGTACCCGATCATGTGATTCAGTAGCTTTTGAAATTGGTTTGCAGGAGGAACTTGGAAAGGTTTTAGGAGATTCGTGCTAGAGAAAACTTAGAGTGCTATAAGAAGAGCTTAACAGGCAATTCTGGTAGGTCAAAAAACCAGAATACTGATAGATGGGCCAAAAGTATAGGTCATGCCTCTAAGGTTTCAGATGGAAATGAAGGCTCTGCTGGAACTGGGACTAACAGTCATGTGTGTCATTTTCTGACAGAGAAATTTTGTATATTTTGTCTATGTCTTAAGACATTATATGAGGGTAAATTTAAATCTAGTAGACCCTTTACTCTGGTGGGGGAAATTTCAAGGTAGCCCTATGTTCATGCTGTGTGATGTGGGTACTGCTGGCTGTTTTCAGCCAGATTTACAATGAGATTTAAAAATTAGACTCAAAAGATGATGCAAAATGTTTGCAAGTTGACCAAGTGTGTGTGTGAGGTTGGGGCCAAGAAGAAGGTGATCACTAAAAATACTTAGTACCATGGCACTAAGTTTCCTAACACTCTGGGAAACTGAGGCAGAAAGATCACAAGTTCAAGCCCTGCCTTAATAAGACCCTCTCTCAAAATAAAATCTAAAAATTAAAAAAGGACTGAAAATGTAGTTTGGTGTGAAAGCTCTGGATTTAATCCCCAGTAGAGGAAAAAAAAAAAGACTTTTTCGAAAGGCTGAGTATTTTACACCAGGACAATAGCAAAGATGGCTTGGCAGCACCTCTGACATTGGGAGGCCCTAGTCTGTGGAAAGCTCCTGGGCATAGAAATGTAAAGTTGTTTGACTTTGCTTTAAACAAAAATTATGAGGTACCACTTCCTGAGGGCTCCCTGGGAAAGTCTCTCTCAGAGTTTATCCATGTCCTCAGAGGCTGCTTCAACTGTGGTCTAAAAGGGCCTGGCTACTATTGGAGGTGATGGCAGACATTGGCATTGTTCACAGCCTGCTTGTTTTTCAAATATTCAAAACATAAAATCTATGAGGTCAGAGAAGCTTCTACTCAGATTTCTAAGAATGGGCTGGGAGGGTAGGCAATGTGTCCCTGAGAAGGTGACATGTAAACCTGCCACAGTAAAGGCAAAGCCAAGGGTATAGAAGAGACCCCAGGAATTTGGAGATAGTGGGAACGTGGACCATCTGCTGGGGATAGCTGGAGTTTGTGAGCAAAGCCAGCCCAA
The DNA here is from genome assembly GCA_004027595.1 of Dinomys branickii. Taxonomy (NCBI): domain Eukaryota; kingdom Metazoa; phylum Chordata; class Mammalia; order Rodentia; family Dinomyidae; genus Dinomys; species Dinomys branickii. Next base: position 25,939 of record PVLD010015357.1, on the reverse strand, counting down.
GAAAGATGCCATGTGGACTGCAAAGCAAGGGAGTGATGGGGGGCTGCTCAAGCTCTTTGGAGCTCTACATGCTGTATGTACTACTTGTGAGTGTTTAAATTTAAAAATGTACGTAATAAAAGACTCATTACCACTAATCCCCCTCACAGTATCTTCTTTTACTTTGAACACACTCATCCAAATGAGGTCCATACTGGTTAAGGGACTGATCCTAAATTACAAATCTAGTCACAACCACATTCAGCATGACGTTGTGCCTCTGCTCCCTGAGTTCTCTTAATTCTCTATGAGATGTTATCCAATATCTATACAATAAGATCTATGTCTTAAATATGCAGTATATAGCATTAGTACATATTACATGTTTAATAAGATCCTATCATTTTAAGGCAACATTTACTCCTGAATGGAGATCTCATGTGAGCAATCCCCCACCGTCATTCCATCCGTATCGTTAGTTATAGGCATGCTTGTTTTTAGATACTGAATTGAGATGTGTATTCAGCTTAAAAACTGTGAAAGGTCCTTTTAAATTTTTATTAGCACTGAAGATGCTGAGTGTGAAAGACATAAATTCATCTCTCTCTAACTCGCCATAGTTCTTAACATAGAGATGATGACCCTGACATGTCACTGATATTTTTAGAACTAATGGCAAAGCGTCTTTTTTTCTCTTCTGCTGAATACACCACAGACAGCCCCAGTTCATCGGGCCGGAGTGTTTCAGCTGAATAACTAAAAATAAATGCCTCTGTAAAACACTAACAAAGACAATGTCAGTTTTCCTACACCACTAAAAACCGTACTTTAAAAAAATTTTCCTGGATATCTATTGGGTAAATGTCTACTTCATTCGCCTCGGGGCTGGGGCTTCAAGGGACTCCTTCTATTTTAATCTCCTTTTTCAAATTCATCACTTAAAGACTGTGTGATTTGTACACCTCAAGCTGTTGCCTATGCCCTCGCAGTATAGAGATCCGTTCCAGGAGACACCCTCTCCTAGATAGTTAATATTTACAAGAGCTATTATGCTGCTCTGAAGTCTGATGATTCAGCATCATAGCTCCATACATGGACATGCAGTAAATATTTTAGGTACAAAATGACATATTTGTCCAAGCATACACCTTAATGGTATCTTACACAGAGAATAATGAAATCAGCAACCAGGGGGGTCTATGTCAGAGAAATACACATGTGGAATAAAACATGAGCAAAAGTATCATAAACATAAGGAATAAATGAACCTGTTTCTGCTAATATGACTCTAATTTGTCTCAACCAGAAGTCAGTATTCTTGGTAATTTCACATGCCACCTTTGGATCATGAAGTGATTTACATTATATCTAAGACTAATTTAAGCTTAACAGATGTGTGGCATTAATGGCTTCTGGAAAGCATGATGCTTATAAATAGAGATGGGCATGAGTTGCATGGAGAAACGCAGTATGTTCTTGAGCATTAGATATGACAAGAAATGTTAAGAGCCAATGGTCCAAAGTCTTATAGACACACACACACATGTGCACATACACATTCAAACTCCTTCCCTACATTTTCTTCTAATGTAATCCACAAAGTATTAAAGTAAATGATGAATGTTGTGAGTTCTATAGAATCCCCCACCAGCCCAATGCATAAAATGTATTAGTTACAACACTAGAGTGGATACTGGATGTTTTTGTTCCTTTTCCCATCATAAAGTGCAACGCTTTCATGCTTTTACACATTTTATGAAAGCATGCCATGTCTGCTAGTTCAATATTTATAGAACATGGGTCCTGAGACTCAAAACATTGACTGGTAGTTCTCCATCATGCAATATTCCTACCACAAGTTATTAATATAACCTACGTATAGCTAATAACAATAGCTAATGTAACATGACTATGTACTGCTGATAACAATAGCTAACATGTAGCATGACTAAGTACCTTGCTAAACTATTTTCATGAGCAATCTTACCTAAGTAAGCCAAGAAAGCTTTTCGTGTTTCATCTCCACTTTATACATAAAGCACAAATATTAATACAAACTAATATCTAATGTCATATTGATGGTAAACAGCAGACTCAGAATTTCAGCCCAAGGTTATTTTACTCTGGACTGTATCTTTTAGACCATCTTGGAACATACCTGGCTGGTAATTCCCTCTGGACAGAATTTTTTCAGCCTAGAGTAACTGTCCTGTATTCGAAAACAACCAGTGTACTTTTAACACAATGTGTGCATTTCTGGATCTTAAAAAAGAGATTTAATTTCAGACATAGAATCTTAATTTTATCTAAACTTCTCACGAGTCTTAGTTGTTTGGATCCTTTTTTGATTATTAGGAGATCAAAGAGCTCTATTTCCCAGAAGGGAAAAAAAGTGTGAATCTACAATGTTAATTGTGTTGGTAACAAACTGGTCGGGCTCATCGGAGCTCTGAGTTTGAATCTTACTGAAATCACCGGTGGGGAGAATGAAGATGGCTGCCTCTAAAATCCCAGGGAGACACTGTAACTCTGGGTTGGCTGAAAGGGAGCCAGAATTGCTCCAGGGGACTTAGTGGCAAATTTTATCTTCATTGCATATGTCAGATTTAATTGCTGACTCAGGGAAATATTTTCTTGTGAGACTTGCTTACCAGAAATGAGTGCAGAGTTCCAACCTCGAAGGAAAGTACCTGCGATCTAAAGAAAAGATACCACAGAGACTAAGAATGTGTGTTGTTTTCTTTGTTCTCCCCCACTTCCTATAAAGAGACTAGTACAGTGTTACGGAGGGAAGCCTAATTCTGTCTCCAACCTCATATTACCGGGGAGCTTATTTCTGACAAGTATGTACCCTCTTTCTACATGTGAGTAATAAAGAAGTTAACATCTGTTGTAATCTAATCATCTATCTAGAAGCACAGTTTTTATAGCAGGAAAGGGAAAATAAATAAAACCCCTCAATGATGAATTGCTGATGTGCGCCTGTATTACGAATACCATATTAGGCATTTTTTTGTTGTTGTTTCTTGTTATCCGGTATTACTTATGGAAGCCTTTTGAGTTAGACCAATTTTCATTTTAACATTAAAGTTGAGGAGCCATCCATGTGCCCTCTTTGTCAAAGAAGATCAAAAAATGTATAAACTTGTTCTGCAGAGACTGCGGCCCGACCCGTGGCCCTTCACAGCAAGCCTTACTTTATTAACGTACAGGAGATTATGAAAATCACCCTTGCAGGGAAAACTGGAAAAGCTGTTTTTGCTTTCAGATCCCTTTTCTTAGTATTAACAAGAGACTCGTTTCTCTCCAAGTAAATTCTCTGAAAAAAACACAGAACTGTGCATTTACGAGAAATGTGCTGAACTATTCAATTTTAATTCTGTAATCAGTATGCCTAGATACATGGATGAATCTAACTTATGGTCCATCGCTTTTCCAAGAAAATATCTCATGCTCACCATGTGACGTTGATGCAGATTCCAAGGGGAAAGTTTTGAAACGGATCTCCCCCCAAATAGCTTGCATTTCTTTGGTTTTCATGCTCACACTTTATTAGAGAGGCTTAACTTACAGTTGCTCTCAAGGGTGACTGCTCTGATATCCAGTCTAAGCGGGGCTTTTTTGCACATTCAGTGTTAGGGGCTAACACAGATCCTGCAGTTTAACTCAGTGAGTTTGGGGCTAACAGAGACCCTGCAGTTTAACTTAGTGAGTGTTTACGTCATTGATAAGGTAAGCTTCCAAACATGGTTAATTTCATGTGACTGAGTTACTGAAACCATAAGAAATTATGACAGATAAGTTGTATCTTCTTTTGTTCAATTAAGAAACATAGCTCACATTCTATGAGACATTTTCTCCTACTAACGAAAGGGAAGGGTAAATGTAAAGAGCGACCATGAGCCAAAGTCCTGCTTGACAGGAAGCACCATGCTCTGGTGTCTCCAGGACCTGATCTAGACTCACAACCACCCTTTGAAAGTGCTGCTGTGATGTGACAGATGAAGGTTAGTCAACATGGGTGAGGAACAGGGCCCCAATCACAGAGCTATCGTCAAGGCTGGAATTGTCAGTAGCTGTTTTACTCCAGAGTCCATGTATCCCGAATGCATGACCTCATAAAGATTCTGATTCTTAAGGATACTTATCCAAAAGGGATATTTGTTGAAAATGGTCACTGATTTCTAGCCTGTGTGGCCATATTCTCTACTTTTCACAATTTGAGATCATTAAGTTATCCGTGAGGTTAAGACAAAGCTCATGCTTATCAACCTGGTTCACTCCTATTGGCCCACTAGGCTCTGAAAGATCGCTGAGGTTAGTTTGACTCTTCAGGAACATCTGATTCCTCCTGTCAGCCCATGAACCAGCCTCCCTGTTAATATCTTCACAACACAGCTGCTCTGCTCTAAGTTCAGTGTGTTTTTGGAGGACATGTCACATTCATATCCAACCTTATAGTCCTACAATATCTGATACCCAGCACAGAGGCTTAAACTGACCCACATGTGACTCAGTACATGCAAAGTGATAAATTTCTGTGTGCTATTATTTCTTAGGCATCTCATTGATATTAACTATAATAGACATCGGTGCCACGCACTTTAACAACTTCTTTCAGTTAACATATTTTTGGCTAAGAACTAAAAGTATGCTTTTATTATTTCAGGTAAAAATTTCAATTTTTGTTCATCAATATATTGACTTTGAATAAGCTATTTTTAATGGGAAATTGCTTTTATCAAAGTATATCTTTATTTTCCTCATATAGAAGCATAATAATCCTCATGTTTTGTTTTTAGTTTTGTTTTCTTTGTCTTTAAGAAACAAGGTCTCACTCTGCAGTTTAGGCTACCCTTGAGCTCACTTTGTAGTCCAGGTAGATCCCAAACTACCAATGATCCTCCTGCCTCAGCCTCATGAGGACTGGGATTACAGACATGTGCCACCACACCTGGCAATTCTCATGTTTTGGCTGCATTCTGACTTAGTTTATCAATTGTCAATAATGGTTTTCTCATTTGAGCAAAATCATCTGCCTTGTCTGTATACAAGACACACAGAGGTCTCACAATGAGTCATAAACACCTGGGGCACTGCTGGTTTTATCTGGGTCCCGTATGCTGTAAGCAAGGCACGCCATGCAGAAACACAGCATACCTGGACAGTTTTAAGAAAAAGAATCCTCACTTTGGAGTCAACAGTAAGTTCAATAACTTGATCCCTAATGTTAGGGAAAACTTACTAAAAAAGTAAGGTAACATAAGTGATTGTCATTCTTCTTTAAGGGGGGGAAATGTGATTTTTTTTGGGAAAGGACTTCAAAGATGGCTTTAAAACTACCCCTCATAACACCCCTTGTAAATTCCATAATATAAGAAGTGATTATTTATGCCTTGTCACATTTGTCATACTTAAAATGTGGAATTTTGACAAAGATAAGAACATATTTTATAGAACACTATGATGCTGAATTAACAGAAATAAAATTTTATGTGCTAGGTTATTCTGTTGTCTCTGCATGATTTATATAGGTGGTGGTACACCTCATACAAAATGGGCATTAAAATATCTATTTCATGGTTAATTAAATATTTGACCAAATCTTATAGATATGTCCACAACCTTCATTTGAAACATAAACCCAAAAATTGTCATCTGTTCTGGTTCTGTTCCACTAGAAAAATTTTTTCTGGAAGGACATCTCACTCTGAGTACAAACAAGGCTTCTAGGGCTTCATAGAATTTTCCAAACTTAGCTTTCAGCACTAGAATATGTACACATGCTCATCTCAAAATTAAACATCAGGAAAATTCTAAGATGTTAGAAATGAAGGAAAACAGAAAATGAAATGTGGGAAACATTCTAGCAGGTACTGAAATTCTGAATGAAGTCATGAGGCTCTCTAGCACACTGACATGTATTTTGATAGGTGGAAGACTTTGCCTGTGAATGTATCATTAATATTTTTCATTATTCTTAGAAAAAGGAAACCAAACTCTGCAGCATACATAAAACTACCACGCAAAGTTATTTTTAATCCTAGTCTTCTAAAATATGTCGCAGTTCTCCCTTTTCCATGGAATCAACCAGAAGCTACAGATAAATTTTCCTTCGATGTCGTTTTCTTACTTGGGCAATTTATATAAAACTTCACATTGATTCTCAAGTGAAATATGTGTTATATACATCCAGCTTTTTTTGGTAATACTCAAATAACTCAGCAGTTTTCAGATTTAATGTGTATAAGAAAACCAAGCAAATTATCCTTAACACTTGTGACTCTTCTCTGACAGAAAATTCTTTCTTACTCCGCTGAATGGTCTATTTTTGCGATAACCAAATGATGCCACTCGTAAAGGGCTCTGCCCTCCTAAATGATGCATAACTAAATACATTTAAATTTTGACTTTCTATTTTCCTGTGTTACAAGTGATAATGCCTTTAGATTTACAGAGGAACTTTATCCTAATATCCTAAAAAATTATTCTTTCAGATACTCTCCCAGAAGTGCTTAATCTCTACAACAGATAAAAAGTAAAAGTTTCTGGTTTTTAATTTGAAGTTAAACTGAACGGATGATCATCAAACTAGGGATTAGTCTTAATTCTGCATCAAACCACACATATTCATGTCGGGGTAATTAGGTTTTAATAAATATGTTTGATTGTTACTTAAAAAGCATATTTTTCAGTGCAGAAATGACATCCTGTAAACTACGATATAAAGACACTTTGCAAGACTTTTTTTTAATTATATTCTTATTATGATAAGCATTTGTTATTTTCTCAAGTAAAGATTAAATTAATGTCATAAATCAATTTTCTAAATGTGAGACTAAAATACAATATTCAACACAACTATGGGTGTCTGTTATAGTGAATTATGGCTTTCCTAGCATTTTTCTGGAATGTTTGTTTTTGTATATAACCTTTTAATTGGGGCCACAGTTTCTAAAGTGCTTACAAGGTTTATGATGCATGTATCTGATTTAATGAGTCATTTGCCATTAAGAAATTACTTCTGAGACATTTTTCCAATTCCCAGTAAGGCTTTTATTCCATCCTTATCATTTTATTTTAGATGTAGTTCTTTTTTTAGCAATTAAGAAGCTAAATTATATATATTTGTTAAAAGAATTTATAAATAATGAAAGCTTGGGATGGTAGCTATCACCCTTAAAATATTATGTTTATTCTCCTAAAGAATTTCTTCAACTTTTATTTCAAAAATATTATGAATGAGTTTTGTTTCATCGTTGTTTTTTAAATTACCACATTTGTACTGTTCATGATATGTCTTTCTACTTTTGTCTATGCACACATAATATTTTCCAAATCTGACTCAGTTTAATGAAATAATCTTTACAAGTTGACTGAAGTTCTATTCCTTCCACGGTAAAATATAGCAATGGTCAGTGAGCTCCAGTGTGCTGGGAAAAGATCACCCGTGCCGATTGTTTCTAAAGTTTCTGCATGGGATGGAGCCTAAGGGATAGCCAGCTTTTCTTTCTGCTATAATAAAGCTTTAATAATCCAGTAATAACAGTCTTCACAGTAATAAGTGATGACCAAGACATTTAATAACTAATTCTGTTACTAGGTCCCAGACACAAAAGTTATATTTGTTGATAATGAATACATATAATTGCTTATTTTATTGTGGCTATCATGAAATTAAAGATCAACATTGTCCTTTCAAATATGTCAGTACTCCTTAAAATTCAAGCAGGATTCTGAAATTCTGTGTCACGTTACATTCAGACTTTTAGCAGAATGCACACAATCCTTGGGTTTTGTGGCTGGGGGGCCTCTCTTTACCATTTGTAATCTTTTGGATCTCATTTTCACACTTGTTTTTCAGTTGAGTGAAAAATTTTCTTTCTCGATTGCAGGTTTTAAGGACCCACTCTAATGATTTCTGACAAAACTGATAAGGATATGGCCCCAGGAACTGTGGCACTTTCCATGGATGGGGAAGTTGAGGAGTTGGCTTTTCTCATTTATCTGAGAAAGGTTCTAGTAACACCTTGAGATGACATCATAAATGTCACATGACTCCCGATGAGGGAGCTCGTAGCAGCAACAAGAGTTAGATAGCCATTTACAATTTAAAAAATGACCCTGCAGTCAAATTTGGAAATAATAAATTTTTGTAAAATAATCTGTGCAATGCTGTTGAAGGAAGTCCATCAGGTGTAAAGGCTTTAGCAGCTTAGTTATGGAACTCGGATGAAAGAATAACCGACTGATAGGCTGTGTTCCTTCTCTGTGCCACTGCTAGATAGCTCAGTAATTTTTGAACATGTCCTTGAGAATCCCTGGGCCTTACTTTTCTCATCTATCAAACAAGAGAAGAGGATTTTAAAACTCTGACATACTGGATCAGCAAGATTGTGGTTTCTGGCCTGAAGCTCCCTAAGTGTACATTTTATGTTACGATGATATTCATACAACGAAGTTAACAACAAGACTTTGCTTCTCAACTTTGAATATTGGGGAGAACTCTTCCTTCCTACGTTGTTCAGATTAGGACAGAAGAAGGTACTCATGACTTACGTTTGTAAACACAGTCATGTTTTAGTTCCCCTTTGGTATGACCAAGTATCTTTTTCCAAGTAATTCCTGGGTAGTAGATATATCTTTATTTTTAAAAGTGCATGAAGCTGTAGCACTTTTTAAAAGAGATGTGAAATAAAATGTAGTAACAAACTCTAAGAATAAAAGTAAAGAAAGATACATACACTAAGAATTCAAATTATAATCTCCAATTTTAAAAGAACTCATTGTATAGTATTAAATTTGATAAGATAATTGCAATTGTATTATATCAAGATAGTTGTCTCAGAGATGTCAAATAATTAACATACACATTCAACAGAGCCATGTGACAGATTGTATAGCATGAATGTGTTCTGTGACATTCCCACGGCTCTTGTTAGGCAGGTAGGAGTGTGCTGATAGACACCCGAGCACGGTACCTATAACAGGGAAAGAGTCAAGAGAGGTTTTCTGTTGAAAATTTAGGGGAGGAAAAAAGTAATCTCCAATTCACAGCACTGCAATATACTGGCAAAGAAACTAGATGAAGTGTCAAGAGGCTGCAGATTGAGCCTGCTGGTGTGGGAGAAGGTAAATCCTTTTCTTTTTCTGCAACTGGATTGCAGAAAATCTCTTCTGCATGTGCAGCTCCATCCGGAGTAAAATGGGACTGAGATCCTCAGTTGCTCACCTCTCTTTTGCTCTTGAGAGCATTCGTAGTGTCTAAGAATTGCTGGGGACCCATCTAAATTCAGAGGAGAGGCACGTTTATTACTGTTCTCCTCCTAACCTCCAGAACAGACATGTACTGCATGGTTTTTCTCCTCTGAAAATATCCAATACAGAAATCCTAACTCCATCTCTCTCTGACCCTTATTTAGGCATATGCTTCTGGATGCACTAATTATAAATGGGAAACCTAATGGAATCATCACAAAAGTTGAGTCCCTCAAAGCTTTTCTCCCATATCGTGTTTTCTTTTTACACTGTACCTCTGGAAATTGCAGAGGGTGTTCAAAGTACGATGCTATCCTTAAGCCTCCCCTTTTATAAGCCTGCTGGGATTTTTTGTGTGTCTGCAACTGTTTAATCTTGACTTGACCGTGGATAGAATGCTAGAATTTGGTGGGGCTTTAGTTCAAATTAGCAAGTGTCCTAAATCACTAACTTTCACTACTATCCGTCATGCTCAAACTAGACTGCCTGGCTTCACTGAGATGTTAGCCTGTCCGTGCAGGGACACTAAGGTCTTGCCGTGGATGCTTAATGTTGATGGAGAAAGGAGACAGTGGTGGGAGCTGGAAAGTGGTGACTTCTTCCCTTCTCCTCGTGTCTATAACGTTCCATTTATCTTTATAGAAAGGCTTTATCTCAAGAAAAATTAAAAGTTTTTGTTTAAGAAAATGTCACGCTAAACAGACAGTTTAATTGGTTCTGCTATTTTTGGAAACTGCAAGATAAATGCTACGTGTGAAGTTAATAAACCATAATTGGAATTTGCTTAAGAGCATTCTTTCATTCCACACGGGCCCATTCAGTGCAGGAAGCAATAGGACCTTGCCGGGATGCAGGAATATATAAGCCCCTTTCCTAAGAATAGCCATGACTTTCTGTATGACCTTGAGGAATTTAATAACTGCTAGCTCCCCACTGGACAATAAACAAATTGGGGTGGGAATTGAAAGCCTAAAAACAAACACAATAACTTACACGAAAAAAACCTAAATGCTTCTCAGCTCTTCAGTGACAACACTATCCTATGTATTAACATTGGCCATCTTTCACCCTCCGTGTATTTTCTCTCCCAAAAAAGGCTTTAATATTTGTATGATTAGTGTTGTTCTGTTTTCTGACATAAGCTTATTTCTATAAGCAGTACCTGCTTTTTAGGTTTCACTGTTGTCAAGATATAAATGTCCATCGTGTTCAAATTGTTTGACAAATAATACTGTTAGTATTGCTAATGATGCTTTCGTTTTATTTTATCTTGTTACTAGTTATGTACATGGGGAGAAGTAACTCTCTGAATCCTAGGCATGACCTGGCACTTTCAATTTCATGTAATTTTCTTTTTCAGGTGCATTCACCCAATTTGAATCGATTTGAAAAATGTCTTTTCAGTGGTACCTCTATAGTTATATAAATGAGTATTTGAAAAGAGTGAGTCTAATTTCCAGTTTAATATTTTTTGTAGAAATAACTATACATTGACAGCAAAATAAAGCACATTTTAGATATGCTAGTGTTGATTGGAAGAGGCCGTAGAGAGTGGAGCTTAGAGGGAAAAACGTCGTAAGGAGGGGAGGTCCCAATGTCAGCATTACCAGGTGCTGAATGGTGCCAAAACGGTATTAGTCTTAGGGGTTGATGTGAGAAGTCAAAGACCTGAGATTCGTGGTTCTGTGTCTCGGAGAAGAGTCTCTGGATGGTAGAAAATACTTAACAAGCATCTGCAAAGGAAAAAAGTCTTCAACTTTTAAAGGGACCTGGCCTCTAATCCTAGGGACACATGTAGGCCTCTACATCTCTCATTTTTAGTTTTCCATCTACAAAATTATGTTTTCTTAGCACAATTTATAGGATTACAAATCTCATTTATCCTGAATCTGAAATTCTCTCAGAAAATCTGCCCCGCTGACCAAATAGTGAGATATTACAAATAAAAGTATGTTGGCCAATCCATTATGAAAACATTTAGGGATATAGATGAAAATGTCAAAGGCTTACTTATAAGCCTTATTAGTCTAGTTAGACAAAATATACCTGCATTATCCAAATTGTAGCACAAACTTCATGACATATTGTAGTTTGGTGTCTCGCCCATATTTGTCATCCATGCTTTGAATTAATGCTGGCATGAAGAGTTTTCATTTTTTCTTCAGATTGTAGGTCTTGGAATACGGCGGTTCATTAATTCCTGAACACTATGAATTTTATTCTAAACACGAGAATCCACTACAATTCTATTTTTATTCACTCAATAAGCAAATATTTATCTCTACAGTAAGTAGTTATTATATTGTTTTTAAATGTTATTTAAAGTTTTATTGACATGCTCATATAAGAGCTCTCAGCATCCTAGAGACACGAAAAAATTATGTTGTTTTTAAATTTGCTTTCCTTCTTTTTTATCTTTATTGATTCCCATTTAGTAGTGGACATCAAAATTTTGTAAACCTAGAATATTTGATATGTTTCACACTAGTCCATCTTCTTCATGCATATTATATTGTGAAAAGTAATTATTGGAACATGATAAAAATACAAAACTATATATATAACGTCTGTTTTCTAGAAAATATTTTCATTGAGAAGGGCTTATCTTATAATTAGGTATATATGGAAACATCTAATGCAAGCAAGAAAAATTACTTCAAATAATTAAATACCTAGACTACTATAGAATGAAATACATAGTGAGTTTTTTGCACCTAAAACAACACTACTCAGAATTAAGGTTGCAAGATACATTTATGCTCTTAAAACTTATTGAACCAAAAAGGTTTCACTTCTGTGTATCTGTCAATATTTAACTGTACTAAAAATTAAAACTGAGAGATGTTAAAATGTTCACTTGTTCATATATTTCAGAATAACCAGTAAACCTGTTACACATCAATGTAACATTTTATGAAAAAAGAAAATAACATCCTTATATTCCTTCCAAGTATTTTACCTTACTTGTTAGAATTAAGTTTACTGCTTTGTCTTGAAATATGTGAAGAAAATCTGCCCTTATGCAGATGATATATGGGTAGAAAATGGAAATGAGTGAGTAGTCTTCTTGGGTGTTATGGCTGTTTGTACTTGAGTTTTAACAAAAAATATATAGCAGTTTCTTACAGATTATTTACAGTGTGGGAGATTATTTTGAAACCATATCACTGGACATTTTGGACACACATTAAAATCCATTGACCTTTCTTGGAGTTGCAAGGGGTCTTTGTTCTTACCTAGAACCTTGTTACACCATGGCTTGGCCACCAGGAGAATATCAGTTCACTGAGATAAGCAAATATTACACTTGTTGGCATATTTTTTGTAAAATGTCAAAAAGCATCCACCTTTGTAATTACCTTCATCAACCTGATCGGAAGAAATATGTGAAATATCAGACAGCTCTGGTGCTTATGGTGGTTAACTCAAGTATTTTACAATATGAAGTTTTGCTCTAAAGTTTAATTTTATTATTGGCAAAATCTTAATATGATTGATTCGCTTGAAGTGATTCATTTTGTTTATTTTCCAGAGAATGTCTGTTAAATACTCAAGGCTGTATAGCCCTAGTTGTCTCTCAGGGTGGAGAGCAAAAATCATCTTGCATTTTTAAAAAATCTAGCAGCTGGGTTTGGTGATGCACCCCCTCTAATTCCAGCACTCAGGAGGCTGAGGCAGGAGCATTGCTTCAAGTTCAAGGCCAGCCTGGGCTACAAAGTGAGTTCAAGGCCAGCCTGAGCTACATAGCTAGACCCTGTCTCAAAAAGAATACATGTAGAGCAAGCAATTCAGTCTCACAGATGTTTTCCCCAAGACCACCATTAAATATTCTCTTCCAGACTAAAATGCGTCATTACTTACTTCCCATTTCCTCAATATTTTTAAAAACAGGGTCCAAAGCCAATTTTGAATAAAATGAATACATTTTTCCGCCTCACAGAGTCTTCTGATAAGCTAGCATTGTCTTCCCTGTGAGTGAACAATGGTAAAAAATTCCATGAATCCTAACACAGTGTGATGCCATGGCCTTAAGTCACACTTAACCAGTGCCTACTTTTCATTGCTTTGGCACCGTCAATGCCAACACAGTGAACAGGACAATCACATGTCAGTGCTGGTATGAAAGCAACCCTGATCTCAGAAACCAGTCCCCCAGGGTCTCTGACCGTACTTAGAGATCTACTAACAAAACTAAACTAAACTAAATGTTATTTGCTTGCAATAGCATTAGCAGTTGGCATATATTATTGATACACACTCAGATTACTACACTACTAAAAATTGATAGCCAAAAAATACTTGATTATCAAGTCACCTCCCTATTAGCATTCCGTACTCCTATCTGCCTGCTGTTTATTCTGAAGGTGGACTTTCATGTCTAAAGTGTTCACAGTTGAGGTTCTAGTACTCCTTTTAGTAAGATATAAAAAGTGCTTCTTGGTCATTTCCTGTCCATGTTGTGCATGTGTGCCCACATGTATGCACTTGAAAGCGTGTGCACACACACACTCACGCACACACACAAACACACATAAGTAGGCAAATGGATGGGTGTAGGTGGGTGGGTGAGAGGATGAATGCATGAATCAATGGAAGGAAGAAAAAGGAAGAAAAGGGAAGGAAAAGAGAGGGCGAAAGAGAGAGATAAGAACTGAAAATAAAAAGGGAAGATACAAAAGAAGGAAGAAGTTGAGATGGACACTAATGTGCTTCTTATCTGGATAGCAGCTGAAGTTTAGTTAGGGAAGGTCTTTAAAATTGCTATTTTTCAAGGCTTTGGCCAACCTTAATGATCTTGCTGCATGAAGCCCAGCTGTAATGTGTATTATCTTGTTAAATGTATTATCCCGTGCATCGAAGCTTGGAAGAGCAAAACCTTAAAAAAATAGGAAGTTGCGGTATCTGATTTTTGCGTGTTGCTCGGTGGCCTTACTTTGTCTTTTTTTAAAACAGACTCATACCTGCTGGAGGAATAAAAGCCTCCCAAAATGAAAACCTGCCCTGCAAAAGCTGCTTCTGTTTCATCTTACTTTTTGTTTGTTTTCACATAGAAGAGTATAGCTGTGGTTTAACTCATTGTAATAACAACTGCCAAACATGTGCCGGTAACTGAACTCCAGGAGAAAACTCTGCCAAGAAATTCTGCCTAATGATACAATCTGCATATTTTAATGAGACTGGAAATGTAGGAAACGCTGGACTCCGCTCACTCTGGGTTTCCCTCCTCCTTGTAGATTGCACATTGCCTCCCTTCGTTACCAAATGATAACTGGAAATGGGTTTCCTATCACAATTCACCAGCCCGATACGGCTTGACATTTTCAGAGTTGAGATGAAATACTAATAACCTTTCTGTGTTACTCTGTATTGTGCTTAGTCTAATGATGTCTATGCAGTCACTAAGAAGTTGGCATGCACACTGTATCACACAGCACAGAACAAAGTTCTAGGTAACTGCAAAAGAAATGCGCACAAAGCAAATGAAGATATTAGCAGTAAACCATTTTTTTCAATCTTCCTTCCTCAATTTTCAGTTCTGCTTTTTCTTAACTCTAATTTCAATTTCTTCATCCTCTTACTCTTACCTTCTCTTTTCTCACGGCTACCGCCAGGGATCATTGAGCACCTGCAATGGACCAGGTGCAGTGTTAATCATTTTATATGCATTATTTTATTTACTTTTCATAGTATGCAAAACAAACCTAATTATATATGACTATTTGTGTATATATGTAGATGTACAGGTGTACATGTGCGTAGGAATCCAGTGTATAACTAAATCTAGAATAGGGAAATAAGTGGAGACAAATTTAGCGTGGTCGTGTAAATTGTTCCGGGACACACAGCTAGACAGTTAGACCCTGGATCTAAGCCAGATCTGGCTAACCCTCTGAGTTTTCAGGGCTTTGCCTTTAAGCCAGAATAATTCTGAAGTGTTTCTGCTGTGCTTCATTCTCCTTCACCTCCAAGCCACTCAATTGAATTGGGCACAAAACAAAATGAAACTTTTTAACCTATTATTGGTTTGGACACAGTTAAACATAAAGTATAAGGGTTGGAGTTCTCCTAGCCCAGACCTTCTGGTAACAGAAATTCATGAAGCACAGTTTAGAATGGGTTAAATATTCAAGATCAGGCTCATCTCCATCCAGGTAATTTGAATGTACACGGCTTGCAATACCGTTTTGGAAACAATGTGAGGTTTATTTTCAAAATTGATAATTTTTAATTATGAATAAAAAGTATGATCAAAACTAATTGCCTAGAATAACATGTTAGAAGTAGATTACAATATCCCAATGGGAAAATAGGGTTTTATTTTAACTTTGAGCATCAAGTTTTCATTTTAGATTTTTTCATCTTTCCATGGCAACTCAGGTTTATGGGAATCACTTTTTTTAAAACTCTGCAGTGCAGTAGCTCTTCTCCTAACATTCCTCTGATACAGTGTAAATCTTTTATGGTTTTTTCCTGGCATATGGAAGCTGAAGCCATAAGATGATCTTTTAGATACTTGTTGAAATGAGTAAATTAAGAACATTTCACTTTAGGAAGGCTGGATAGTTTAAAACTGGTATTTGGACCCATTGCAGTGACTCTGAGTCCCTGGGATGTCTAGGACAGGTCTAAAAGTCTGCATTGTAACAAAGCACAAAAGCATTTCAGACCATACTTCAGAAATGTGGTTAAATCACTTATAATTTTAAAAAATTGGAGAGGACTTTACTTGTACATTCTCTTCTTTGTACATTTGAACCCATGTACCTAGTAAGTAAGTTAGGCATTGAGAAGGTTTGGTCCCCTGTGGCCTCTTTTCTGTCCCTACCTAAGGCTTGTCCCGGGGCTTTTTCTAAGTGATGGCTCAGTTCTCCTCTCTCCAACCTGATTATAAAACATTCCCACGAGAAGAGTGACACAAATGGCTACTGAGAATAAGCAATGATTCATTTTCACAAAAACTATACATCCTTTTATCAGGTACAGAATTACTTTTCAAAATACTTTTCTTGAAGAAATTTTCATGTCATAAAAAAGTGAACAGAAGCAAATTCTTTATATAAATTAATATGGAGGAAGTTCTCAAACATTATCTGGTTTTTACTTTTATTGGTACATTTTTAAGGTATACAATGATTACGTTCATTGCTGGGAACTGGTATATGAAGATAACACATCTCTATTAGTTTGTTTTTCTCTTCTCTTCCTACTCTCCTCCTTCCCTCTATTTCTTGGTCTCCTTCCCATTTGCAAAAGACGTACCTCCCAATTTTCTATTCTTTTATTTTGTTCCTCAAATCATTTATACTTTAGGTTTCTCACGTAAGTGAAATCTAAGTGATGCTATGCATTGTTTTCCTGAAATGATTTCTTAAACTCTAGTTGTCCAAAGGTAGCAGTTTTGGAAATATCTTGCAGCTGGGAGTTTGTGTATTTTAATAAGAAATATAGATGATTATAATACTATTATAATGGTTTATGTATCACTTTGTAAGGAAAGAATTTTGCAACAAAGATATGCAAAGTGGATGGTTAATTAATTTTAATACACTTCAGCTTTTTTATTGTATAATTTCTCTTATGTGAGTAACCCAAAATAAAAATAAAGAGCAAAGTACGAACATATTATTGGAAATAGGGGTAGATATCTTGTGTAAGAGAAGGGGAGCAAGGGAAGGAGGGAGGGAAAGGGGGAGAAGGGACATGGGTGGATAAATACTTAAGATATGTTATGTACATATATCAACTCCCCATGGTAAATATCACCATTATATGCTGCAAACATGTGCTAATAAAAATTTAAAGCATACTTATTTCATTTCTTTGGCGTATATACTCATATTGTGGTATGGGTCTAAAATGTCCTAAGAAATCTCATGTTTTCAGAGGTGGGACTTTTAGAAGTTGATTGAATCGTCGGGAACAATAATTTACTAATGAGTTCATAGCTAACTGTGATGTTTAAAAGCAGGCCTGCTCCCAAGAGGAAGATCACTGGAGGCCTGACCCAGAAGAGTGTGTTCTTGTTCACAGGTTCTCTCTTCAAATCTCTTCATTGCTGCCATGGGGTAAGCAGCTTTCTTGTGGCAGGCTCTTCCGCTATGCTACTTTCTGCTTTTCAGCCAGTTGACCACGGACTAGACCCACTGAAATGATGAGCCAAAATGCACCTTTCCAACTTTAATTTGTAAATGTTGTGTTATTTTATCCCAGCAACTAGAAAATGCCTACTACAGCCCAGCAGTGGCATTGGTGGAACATGTGATAGTTTCTACTTTTAACTTTTGATAAATTTTCATGCTCTTCTTCATATTTGCCACATAACCTTATTCTTATGCTTAAATGTTCAAGACTTCCAATTTCTTCACATCTTCACTCAATCTTATTATTTTCTGTTTATTTTATCAGTGCCACCCTAAAAGGCATAAAGTGATACTGTGGTTTGATTTGAATTTCCTTGAAAATTATGAAGTTGAGCATTTTTCATATCCATTACAGTCATTTGTATGTCTTCTCTTTTTTTTTTTTTTTTATTTTTTTGCGGTACTGGGGATCAAACTCAGGACCCTGCGCTTGCTAGGCAAGCGCTTATTCCACTGAGCTATATCCCCAGCCCTGTATGTCTTCTCTTGAAAAATGTCTATTTTTCTCTAGTGCCAAGTCTTTAATTAGGTTAGGCTTTTGCTTTGATATTTTACAGTTACTTCAGCTTGTTTAAGCCCCTATCAAATTTTTACCTGCTCAAAACTCTTACTAAATTTTCAAAAATATTTTTTGTTCTGCTGAGATCTCAGGTAGCTACTAAATGGAGAAAAACATGTAAACTTAAGGTAGGAGATGAAACTTGAATAGATTAGGTACACCTGTTTGTAAGACTCTGAATATTTGACAATATTTCTTAGAAGGCTATTTCAAAGGGATTTTTAGCCCAGATCTTAATAACCTGGGAATCCCATAAAACCATGCCCAGAGGTCTGAATATATAGCAGAGATTTTGGGTAGAAGAAGCTTGATTTTTCTGATTCTATAAGTATGTATTTAGAATGCCTTTTAAATATTTTCTAACACCTGTATTGCAGCTTTTTCCCTGTGAACAAATTAATTTTTAGAGAAATCAGAGATATCACTTTACATAGATTTTCCTAATCTTTTTCAAAAGAGTATAAGAATATACCCAGTGACATCAAAGATGACTTCTGAGCTGAGTTTGCAAGAGATGTTTGCCTACTTCCAGAGCAGGAGTCACAAAACATCAGCTCATTGATTAAATGTGGCTGGCATCTGTCTATTACTCTTACTGTCTACCAGTTGAAAATGTGTTTGCTATTTTTGGTAGAATATTTTATTTCAAAAAATTTTAAATTTTCACATATTTAAATATTTGAAAAATCAGAAGCAGGATATTTTTTATATCATAAAATCACTTTAAATTCACATTTTAGTGTTGTATAAATAAAGTTTTATTGGCACACAGCCATGCCACTCATTTAAGTACTGTCTGTGGTGAAGTTCATGCTACAAAGGCATAAAGCTATAGTTTCAACTGAGACCATATGTGGTGCTCACTGCTTGATGCACGATAAATCACAGTAAAGCAGTGAGAATGACAGCATTTCTAGTGCTACATGTGTCACCTGTCTGTGTGAAGAGTCATTTTCAAAGATGAAATAAATGAAAGCTCATTATAGATCAGCATCAACATTTGAACATGTGCAATAAATTCTGCTGAAAGAGAATGCTCACTTTGATCCACAATTAAGCAGGATGCTAACACTATCAAAAAGAATTTCAGCCTTTCCACTGTAGACTTGTATTATAAAAAATTATAGTCAATTAATGATATTATATTTTGAATTCTATGAAACAGATGTTCAGATATTTCTCTTACTATTGTAGAGTATCTGTATAGTATTCTTAATTTTCCCTTTTGACCTGCAAGGTCTAATATATTTACCATCTGGACCTTTGCAAAATAAGTCTTCTGACCCTTGTGATAGGGCCTTAAATACACATCAAATATGAGGTAGTTATTTTAGCTAGAGAAAGCATTTTATTGCAGTAGAGTTATCTTTCAAAAATATGATTTTTCCTTAATTATGTAAGTAATATGTGCTACTGATATAAAATTTTAAAAGTTCTGCAAGGCATAAATGGAAACTCTACTTAATTTTTACCACCTGGTTGTGAACAAATTCTGTTACTCTGTCTGTGTGTTTCCTTTACACACTTCAGAAATATTTTTACACATTTGAAACCTTACTGTAGAAATGATAGTATCCTTTAAAACTTCCTGCAAGTTTCCCTTGCTTTGTACAAGTCTCTGTAAGCACTATTTTATGGCTGAGTATTAACTGTTCATGTGGACGTGGCATAATATGTCATGTAAGTCTCCTTGTGTTAAGGATAGTTAATATAGCTGGTTTAAACATTTTCTCTTTAAAAAATCATAACTTTCTGATGAAATATTTGGTTAAAGTTAAGATTCTTGCTTAAGACTTCTTTTAAATGACTTATACTTTCATTCATTTAGTATATTACTCAGGTGAGAAGTTTGGAGACTACACCCTAATATTTATAAACATACCCTATGAGTACACTGGTTGATAAGGAATTGATCAGTCAAATCTTTGTGGACTAATAAAACAGAGGTCGTTTTACCTTATCGCAATTTGATAGTATAAAAAGAGTGATTAGGGTGGTCTCTAAAGCAAGCAATTAAGTTCCAGAAATTAGGAGTAGCATTATTACTCATAATGTAACAGTTATATTAGGTGACAAGATATCCATACAGAACTCAGATCAGTGCTTGTTAACTAGTAAGAACTCAAAAATGGCTGTAATAAGATACAAATTTCCAGCGATCTTCTCTGGCTCAAATTGAGAAACACTAATTCTTCCAGAAGTACCTTGTGACTGGGAGAAGAGAATCTTTCTTCTGCTACATTTACTTCAACTTTTCCTACTTCTCACAATGCCAAATGTTCCAAAGCTGCAGCTGTGTCACTGATGATATTTAGGACCTAGACTTTTACACCTATTCTCCCCTGATTTCACGTTTCCTCACCTGCAACAGAGAACACCAAAATCACTTATCATGTCAGAACGTTATGATAATTAAATTAGATCATACATGAAAAACAATTCATCTAGTCCCTGTGCAAAAGTAGCCCCACCAGTACCATATTGCGAATCCCAATAATAGCAAACATTGAAAGTCTATGCGTAGACAAAATTGTTTCCTTGTTCCGGATGGCGTCCTGAATACTTCCCTCAGCTGCCTGTGGATAGGAGAGAGACCATAGTCTCAGCTGCATAATCAGATAAATGGGGCTTGCAGACAAGTAGATTAAATTAGGTATGTGCATCTGTGTGTGTGTGTGTGTGTGTGTGTGTGTGTGTGTGTGTGTGTAAATGTTTAAATGGGTCAAAGAGGAAACATTTACATTTAAGGCCCTATAGCTTCTTTTGGTTTCCAGTATAAGTTCCTCCTATTACAATATTAAATAGTAATAATAGAAAGGCTTAAAAAGGGTCTCCATTAGTTTTTAGTCCAATTCCTCATGTATTTCTGTTTAAATCAAACAAGCCAGGGAGTACTTTCTTTTCCTCCTGCTCAACTTAAATAACCCCCTTCAAAATCTTTAATCTCCATCAAATTTATTCTTCAGGAATATTAGCTCACCTTATTTTTAAGCAAAAAAATATGTTCATTATAATTTCTTAATCTAACTCTGCTGCCAAGTTCACTGTTTTATTTAACAATAAATTGAATACAAAAGCTCCCCAAGGCAGAAAGATAGACTACCAAGCTCTGAAAGTTTGGCAGTTTAATTGACATTTCACAGTAGCCTCAGGCAGAAGTTAATTTCACTGCTAGTTAGGTGTACGTACTTGTTGTATAGGTTTGTATGCATGTGCCTACACATACATATATCTGTTTTGAGGGTTATGGGACAGCTAAATTAAGAACATTTTTGTTTGTTCATCGTATTTATTCATGCCTTGCCATGAAATTTTATTTTAAAATAGGAAAGAAGTCAATCTATTTGAGTTGTCTTTAGAAAGTATATATTTTCACACTGGTTTAATACCATTAAAGGGAAGAACAAAACTTTCACATTTTGTTATGGGATGATTTGTAAAATAGTAAAATTCATGTATTGGATTATTAACCTTTATTCCCTCAGAATATGACCTTATTTAGACACAGGGTCTTCACAGTAGTAATCAATTAGGGTGAAATCATGAGGATGGGCTTTAAGCCAATAGACCGGTGTTCTTATAAAAGAAGGGCAAACTTGCACACAGATATGTATAGAGGGAAGAGGCTATGAAGTTTTTAAACTTGTCATCTCTAGAAGGTAAAACAGTAGATGTCTGTAAATTAAGTTTGGTTGCAACACCTCTGACAAAATATTGTACATTTCCACAAAAAGGCATGATGCCTTACAACAATAATCTTTATTAAATCATGCTAAAGAGAGCAATAAAAAAGAGATAGTTCATATGTACTGAGGGCCATGTGAAAAAATAGAATATGTATGAAATTAGTCTGGAATAAACTCCTAACCAGGAGGCCCTCTCAGGAGTCTCAAATCCACCATTAATCCATTGGAGCATCTAAGCCGCCAAAAATGCTTAACATGGGAGAGATAGAAGATATTCTGTGTTAAGTGGATTGACTCTTCTTTAAAAAAAATGTATCTCACAGAAATTATACATTTATAATATGTACATTCCATTGCCTATAGTCTTGTATAAGAAAATCATGAGCATTTTTTTATGAGTAACCTGATATTCTAAAGCCTAGGATTCACAATTTTTCTTGAGACAGCTTAGGTCTCTTAAAATATTTTCCCCAAGGTTGGGGTCTTCAGCCAGCTGGTGGCCCTGTTAAGGAGCAGACTAAAGATCATGAGGCTTTATAACTCCTAATATCATTGAGGCTGGTAATTCATGAGTAGTAGATGCCAAAACCACAGGGAAAACTCTGAGTGCAGGGAGAACTGAAGACAGGAAGGCAAGCGACTCTGTGAGCCCCCAGATTAATCTTCCCAGGAAGGAGTAGAGACATTAATGCTTGAGAAACATAAAAACAGACTGCAAAAAGCAGTAAGGAAACAAAACCACATTATAGCTTTTACTTATTTTGTTGGACTTTTATTTCCAAATCACACAATTGTCTGAGATGATTTAATGCACAATTACATAAAAAATGAAATTAGCATGTTTTTAAAAGCATAAAAGCAACTGCTAAATAAAGCCATAACATTTTTCTCTGCGCTACCAAGATAATGAACCATATTTTTCATCTCTAACTGTGCTTCTGTGTCATGAGTATGGAATTTGGGGCAGGAGGGGGCAGGGAAATATACCTCAGGGTGGAGAGACTGTCTCACAGCTCCCTGGGAAGTGGCTTTTGTCAGTTACAGTGCGGTGGGTTGAGGAACAAAATAGCAGTGCCACTGAGGCACTGTGTCACTAAGACGTCGATACCTAAATGCTCTAACAAGTGGAGGAGGCGGGAAAGAGAAAATCGAGGGTCACAAGGCACATGTTTTACATCTTGGTACCTGCTGTCTGCATAAAGCTCACTTCTGATTCAGGGTATTCTGTTTCAAAGCAGAAGATTGTCATCTTAAACCTTATATATGCCTATTTAGGCAGATACGCACAGTATATGTAGAACTGAATGGGTCTGGTGTCCTCATCTCTGCACACACATACAACTCATCGGCTATGTGTGTACATTTCTATGTGTACACTTAAGTGAAAACTTCTCTCAGTGTCTAGTGGACATGTCTCCCACTGACATTCTCTATCCTTGCAAGTTTCTGGGGGAAAAATTGAGGTCATGATTATCTTAAAAGTAATGTTGCAGAAAGCGTGGCAATTGGAAAGTATATTTTGACTCAAAGGTTGAATGGACAGAGACATACAGAGCATCTCCTATATTCTAGAAGCTGTATTCATACGAAAGATAGACATAAATTCACAGTACAGTTCTCCTCCCCTCAAGCAGCTCAGGCTGAGGGTTACCATTACTTTTTACTGTCTTTATGCATTGTCCAATACATGTTACTAGCACATGGATATATGGCAAAAGAATATATCACTAGAAGGGAAAACGCAGTGTAATGATATTTTCCCTCTTTCCCTAAATTACTTGATGATATTTGGTAGAGGATCCTGTACAAACTAGAAGTTAAAAACTCATCACTTCCATGTTGTTCATTAGAAATACAAGTTTTCACAAAGAAACCAAATCTGTGTTTGATTCATAGCTTTTTGTGTTTTTCTCAATTTAAATAGGAAAGGATGAAACAATGCACGATTGTGCCCCACATCTACTGCGCTGGGCAAACTGACTCCAGCCTATGAGGACTGATCCCAGGGTGCCTTGAAGCTAAAGAAAAGACCCAAACAGGTCTAGGATTGCAGAGTGCAATGTACTGAGGCTGCTTGCTGAAAAAAGTGTGGTTTAGGGTGTGACAGTAAGACCAGGTGTAGTCCCAGCCCCAGGCCACACCAGTTTGGAGCAGAAGATGGGGTATAAATCCTGCTCGGGATAAAACCGACATCTAAACCAGAATGCACCAGGTTTATCTTGAGCTAATACCAAATAGAAAGGTACATTTCTGGAGACAAATCTGGTCACAGAACTTCACATACCAATCTAATGGCTTTACCTATTTATAATTTTCTGAGGAAATTGGCTGGGGGTCACTCTGAGGCAGCCATGGTAGTTACCACTTGAAATGACTGCAGGCATATTAAGCCAGACCTACACATTTATGAATAAGATGAAAGTTTTCCCGTAGTTCAAAAAATACATGTGTACATACATAAATATTGTGAGTGGTGCATGTCCTGTCTCAGTGAGTGAATAGAATACCCCACACATTAGATCAGACTTCTAAGGAAGTAAGCCAAAGGCATCTCAGTCTATATAATGTATAAGGATGTGGTCTCTGGAGATACTTTCTTTTAGGACATAAGCTATGACCTGATCTCATTCTAGGTATCTTTGGTTTGGGGTTTGGGTATGTGTGCCACTTTAGGAAGTTTTCTATAAGAATCTCAGAACGATAACCAAATTTGTCCAACTGAGAGGAAATTATCTGGATAGAAGGAGTACTAAAATTAAAGTCTTCCAAACTAAATCAGAAGTGGACAGACCTGGGTGTACTTGTATGTATGAGTTTGTGCTTGTGTGTGCATGTATGCCCGTGTTTATATGAATGTATGTGAATACATTTGATATGCATATTTTCATTTGTGTCTATATTTTATATATATTTTATATTTATGCACATGATCATGTATGTTTATGTGTGTATGTGTAGCATTTATAGATACATATTTATAATCTCTGTACATATGAATGTAGCTTGATTTTTTCAATTAGATTATTATATCTTTTTGTTTTCTTTTTTTATTAACTAATAGAATGTCTATTTTCCAAAACCAATACTATTAAATAATTTGGCTGGTTAAGTATCAAATAATGAGTTCTGTGAAATGTAAAGTACTAGATAAAAATGCAGGGTCATTCCTTGTCATCCTTGGAAACTTCAGGTACAATCTTGCTTCCTAGTCTGGGTTGCCAATTGTGTATTCAGTCTCTTTAATTCCATAGCTATTGTGACAGCATATAATGCAAAATTTAAAGAAATGTTCAATGCTTTGTCACACATTGTTAACCTAATATTTTCTGGTCATAAAAGGTATAATTTGAAAAAAATCCTTGTGGAAATATTTTGAAAATCAGAGAAAATGGAGATTACCTGAAACCACACAGAATCCACAGATAATATTTGAATAGGGAGACAGAATTGCACACATATGAATATGAATTGAGTATTAGGTCACATAATACTTTTTCTCCTGCTTAAAAACTCATTCCAGAAATTCTCCTGTCTTTCTTTCACCATAAACTCTCTTTCTTGAATCTTAACTACATGCATGAATTATGCTGCCATGTAACATACAATAAATCTGTTCTTGATCCCACTTTTCCTGCTAGCAATGTCCCTGATTCTTTCTATCCTTTTATTTTTCCAGCTTGGAAATCATTACCCACAGTCACTGTCTCCGACTCACATTCTTGAAGCACTCCATTAAAGCTTTAGAACACATTGTTCCACTAACACTAATATTATGAATATCCTTGAGGACCTCCATGTTACTAAATTCAACTGCCCACTCTCAGACTCATTTTAGTGAGTCAACAAGTAGGATTTAATCCAGCAGATCATTTTCTTCTTCTTGTAATGTTCTCTTCCTTCCCTTGGCTTCCAGATTAGTTTTGTTCCTCACTCATGCATCTCCCTGGTTCAGTTCTCTTTCCTGTTTCCTGTCCTTCCCTTTGACATCTTACTGTTAAGAGTACCCATGGCTAGCTCACTGGATTCTTCAGTATGTAAAACTCCTCCCATCCCTGTGACCTCACCCAGTCATATTTCTCTACTTTTTATGAGACCCAACAGTACATGAAATTTCCCATGAACTCCAGATTTAAATACTCAGCTGCTCACCTAACATGATCACTTGAAGTCTAATAAATATCCCAAACCTGATATGTTCAAAATTGAACTCCTGAGTTTACGTGCCATGGCCCTATCTCTAGCCTTCCCCATCTGAGTCAAAAACCGCTTCATCTGTTTATATTTTCTTTTTTTTTTTTTTTTTTTTTTTTTTTTTT
>PVLD010015356.1:9639-48857 GCA_004027595.1 Dinomys branickii | reverse complement strand
AGAGAACATAGAAGGGAATTAGCTCTGGATGCTGTCCTACATAATGTTACCTTCACCTTTGTTACTCAGTTACACAGATGATGGCCCATTTGATCATTCAATTTTTCTCCTCCCTCATCTCCGTTGCCCTACCACTCAATCATTCATCTTCCCTGTGATAATAACTATACTCCTGGGTTTATCTATATCCTTGGACTCTCGCCTTGGGAAGAGATATAGCTGCCTCAGACTATACTATAACATACATGGGTGTATACAAACTGCCATGGTTGGAGGTGGGAAAGCACATATGCTCACAGCGGGACCTCCCAGCTCCACCCTGTCGTCGTGCTATGGGTGGGGGCAGGTCCAGTCCATGAAGTGCCCTGAGCGGGGCCCTCAGTGGAGCAGCCACTGGGCCCACTGCGGAGCAGCAGCGGAGCAGCCGCAGAGCCCACTGCAGAACAGCATCGGGGCCCACTGCAGAACAGCATTGGGGCCCACAGTGGGGCAGCCGCGGGGCCCACAGCGGCGCAGCCGCGGGGCCCACTACGGCAGCCGCGTAGTTTTAGACTTTAGCCAGGCGTGGTGGTGCACGTCTGTAATCTATCCCAGCATTCAGAAGGCTGAGGCAGGAGGATCATTGAGAGTTCGAGACCAGCCTGGGGCTACAAAGTGAGCCCAAGGCCAGCCTGAACTGCATAGGGAGACCCTGTCTCAAAAAGACCAAAGAAAAAACAAGGCCAGCCTGAGCTACGTAGTAAGACCCTGTCTCGGAAAAAAAAAAAAAAAAAAGAATTTAACTCCCATTTCTGTCCTTAAAAATGTGATCTCACTGTTTATCAAACAAAGAGTTTCTCATGAGGATTACAGGCAGCAAGGCTGTGAAGGGGCTGGCACAGAGCGGTGCTGTATAAACAGTGCTCAGAAAATAGTGGCAACTTTTTTTTCCCTTAAAACACATCCAACCTTGACTCTTTGTGGTTAAAACAGCTCCAAGGAAGTGCCCTTGCTGCTCATGTTAAATATTCATACAATGAATACAATGAAGGTATTCACATAAATACCTTCAATGGTATTTACTGAGTGCCTGTTATGGATGGTTGGGGGGAGCAATCAATAAAGGAAACCTCATTGCTGCCATCATGGAGCCTGTAATCTGAGACAGAAGAAGACATCAATGAAATAGCGTAGGACAGATGGCTGTAAGATCACGCTGTGGAGAATTCACTTCCGCAGTGATGCTGTGGGGAGCTGGACAAATCCTGTTCTGGTTTAGAGCTCATGTGGCCCCCAAAGCTCTTGTGTTCAGAAGGTGAATGGGCATGAGGGCTCTTTTTTCTTTTTTTTTTTGTCTTTTTGAGACAGGGTCTCACTATGCAGTTCAGGCTGCCCCTGAATTCACTTTGTAGCCCAGGCTGGTCTCGAACTTGCCTCAGCCTCCCTAGTGCTGGGATTACAGGCATGCACCACCGTGCCTGGCTAAAGGCTCTAACTTCAACTGTGATGGAATCACAATTTGACAGCCTTCCTGGGGGGCTGGCCTCCTGGAAGGGAATGGGTCATGGAGTTGTGACCTTGGGGGCTGTGTCTAGCCCCTCCATCTCTGGGTCCTTCCCTTCCTTTCTACTTTCTGGCGGCCATGAGGTGAGCAGCTGCACCTCACATCTGTCCACATCTGTGATGGAACCAGATAACCATGGACTGAGCTCTCTGAAACCAGGAGCCAAGGTAAAGCTTGCCTTCAGGTTGTTTTTCTCAGATGTTTGGTCACAGCAAGGAAAAGCTGACTAACAAATCTCTCCCTCAAAGTGCAACTACTGGCCATTGATGGCAGAATGGATAAACAAAATAGATTCTAGCCATCTAATGGAATATCATTCATCCATGAAAAAGGAATAGGATCCTAGGCAGCCACGGTAACTCATGCCTATAATCCCAGCACTGGGGAGGCTGAAACAGGAGGATCGCTATGATCTTGAGGCCCAGGCCTGGCTACATGGCAAATTCAAGGCAAGCTAAAACTACATACTGCGACCCAGTCTCAAAAAAAAAAACAAAGGGAGAAAGAAATTAATTTTGACATCTGCTACAACATGAATGATCCTTGAAGGAATTATGAAAAAAACAGACACAAAATGACAAATTGTCTGATATGAAATATCTATAGTATTCCAATTCAGACAGAAACTAGAATGGAGGCTACAAGTGCTGTGGGAGGGGCGAAGAAGGAGAAACATTTGCATTAATGGGTACGAAGTTTCAGTGGGGTGATGAAACGTTCTGGGGGCGGACAGTAGTGATAGTTGTACATAAATGTAATATTCTCGGTGCTACTGAACTGTAGTCCTAAAAATAGTTAAAATAGTGCCTTAGTTCCTTTTACATTGCTGAGACAAAATACCTGACACCTAGCAGTTAAAGGAGGAAAGGTTTACATTATCTCCCACTTTGTGGAGGTTTCAGTCCATAGTTGGCTGGCTTCAAGGCACTGCGGCAGGGCAGAGGGCATCACAGAGGAGAAACAGCTCACGGCATGGTGTACAGAAGGCAGCAAAGTGAAGCAGTAGCAGCCAGCCTCCCTTTCCCTTTATCCTTTTTTTTTTTAAATCTTTTTGAGACAGGGTCTTGCTATGCAATTCAGGCTGGCTTGAACTCACTGTGTAGCCCAGGCTGGCCTTGAACTTGCAGCCATCCTCCTGCCTCAGCCTCCTGGGTGCTGGGACTGAAGGAGTGAGCCGCCACACCCGCCTTTCCCTTTTATCCTTTCCAGGCTACAAGCCTATTGGTTGGTGGGACCCACACTGGGGTGGGCTTTCCCATTATCCTCCACTAGAACCATGCCAAACCAATCAGTGACTAGTCTAGTACTACACACTCTTAATCTCAGTACAACACACCCTATATTTGACCAGCTCAAAAGCTGCACCTGTGAGTGGGTGAGGCTGGTGGGGGCATGGGATGGCACATTTAGATAAAAGCCATAACAAATGGTAAATTTTATGTTATGTTTACCACAATGAAAAACAACTAGAAAACTGACTGTGGGGCTGGGGATATAGCTCAGTGGAATAAGCGCCTGCTTAGCAAGCGCAGGGTCTGGAGTTTGATCCAGTACCGCAAAAAAAAAAAAAAAAAGAAAACTGACTGAAACTGTCCAGGGCTAGTTCAACATTTTGAAAGTTGATCAAGACATACAGCCAGCTGACAGCATTGATTCCTGGCAACTCCTGGAGCTGGCGTCTGTGGTGTGTTCCTCTGGGCTCTCACAGGGGCCACCCCTGTTCTGCAGCTCCGTAGTTCAGCCAGGTGTTCAGCTCATGACAACCAGTGCCTTTTGGCAGGGCCTCGCTTGGGTTGGAGCACTGGCTCAAAAGAAGAAGAGGAAGAGGAAGGAGACGGAGAGGAAGAAGAGGAAGAGGAAGGAGCAGGAGAGAAGGAAGGAAAAGAAGAAGAAAAAAACTTTACCATTGACTACCTTTCCCGGCAGAAAATGGAAGCCTTACAGAGTCAGAGTGTTTAAGCACAACTTCTGATCGATTTCTGGTGGAACCTGCTGCTATGAGATGCAGGAATGACCCCTAAGAAGTCAGGTTTAAAAATATAAAGAAGAAAAGAAAAATTAAGTAGAGTCCCACATTGTAGAGGAGACTGACTTGGCTGATTTAGTCCAGAAGTTACTTACCAGACACACAGGCAAAGCAAGGACAACTCTCATTAGGAAGGAAAGTTCAACATGCAGGGCTAAAAAAAAAAAAAAACATGCAGGGCTGCTACAATTTTTTGATCTAAAATTTCCAGCACACAACAAAAAATTGTGAGAGGTACAAAGAAACACGAAAGTGAATATACACAGAAAAATGAAAAGCAGTGCATGAGAACTGCCTGTATTTTCCCCAGATTGAGCACACAAAGACTGCAAAGTGGCTAAAGACAATGTTTAAAGAATTAAAGATACGATAACAATGACTCATCCTATAGAAAATAACATTTTTCTCATTGTGCCTCTTCATTAAAAAATATATATAAAGGGGCTGGGAATATAACTCAGCTGTGCAGCACCTACCTGGCAAGTACAAGGTCCTGAGTTCAATTCCTAGTACCAATAATAAGAAGATTGAAGTTGGGATGTAGCTTAATGATTAGAACACTTGCCTGGTATGCCTAAGACCCTAGTTCCATCCCCAGCACTGAAAAAAGAAAAGATTATATAAAGTAATATTTATAACACTGTATTGTTTGGCTTGTAAAATATCAATGTTAGCCGGGCATGCTGGCACATGGCTATAATCCCAGCTCTTGAGAGGCTGAGTCAGGAGGATCATCCATGAGTTCAAGGCCAACCTGCACTACCAAGAGATTTCAGGGCCAGCCTGAACTACAAAGCAGGACCCTGTCTCAAAAAACAAAACCAAACAAAAACTATCAATATAGCTGGGTGATGGTGGGACACACCTAGGATTCCAGCACTTGGGAGGCTGAGACAGGAGGATCACCTTGACTTCAAGGCAAATGTAGATGACATAGTAAGACCCTGTCTCAAAAAAAGGAGGGGGTAGGTCTAGGTCAAGAAGATAGCTCAGCAGCACAGCACCTTGCTTGGCAAGCGCAAGGTCCTGGTTCGATTCCCAGTACAAAAAAAAAAAAAAGATTGCAGACCAGGGATCAGCAAACTACAACTCAAAGGTCATACCTGACTTGTCACTTGTTTTTATAAAATTTTCTTGGAACACAGAAATGCAGTTTACTCTCCCCCACTACACACACACACACACACACACACACACATACGGGGTATTCAAGCAAGAGCCTTTGTGCTGAGCTACATCCCCAGGCCCCTTTTTAATTTTTTTTAACTTCGAGACAGGCTTCCTAAGTGGTTAAGTTGCCCACCATAGGCTCAAACTTGCAATTCTCCTGCCTCAGCTTCCCCAGAGTGCTAGGCCTACAAACAGTGCACCTTACATATTATTTATGACTGCCTTTGCACTACAACAGCAGAGCTAAGCAATTGCAAAGAAACTATACAGCCACAAAGCCAAACGTATTTACTATCTGGCCCTATGTAGAAAAAAATTTGCCAAGTCCTGCTACAGAAAAACATCCCTCAAGAAAATAGATGCAAAATATTGGCATACCAAATTCAGCAGCATATAAAAAGGATTATACACCATGACCAAGTGAGATTTATTCCAGAAATGCAAGATTGGTTAAACGTCTGAAAAACAATGTAATGTGCCAATTAACAGAGGCAGTGAGAACGTGGAGAAACTGGCACTCTTGTGCATTGCTGGAGGGAACATAAAGCAGTCCAGCCCAGTAGAATTATGATTTGGCACTTTCTGAACAAGTTAAACACACACTCACCACAGTTCCCCTCCTAGGAATTGAGTCAAGAAAAAGGCAAACATATGTTCACATGGAAAGTTTTATGTGAAACCAGGTGTGGTGGCAGAAGCCTGTAATGCCAGCACTTGGGAGGCTGAGGCAGGAGGATTGTTGCAAGTTCGAGGCCAGCCTGGGCTACAAAGTGAGACCCTGTCTCAAAAAGATTTTAAAAAAATAAAATAAATAAACCCCAAAACAGAAGAATTCTATGTGAATATTCTTAGTAGCATTCATCCTAATAGCCCCAAACTGGAAAGAACCCAAATATCCATCAGTCAACAAGGGAAGGAATAATGGTAATTATTTTCATACCATGTTTTATCTGACAACAAAAAGAAAAACAGTACTAATACATGCTATGACATGGGTGAACCTCAGAACTGTTATAGTAAGTTAGGGGGTCTCAAACACAGCTCTCTTGGCCTTTGTTTTCATTTTTGTTTGTTATAGGGTCCCACCGTGTAGTTCAGGCTGGTCTTGAGCTCACTGTGTAGCCCAGGCCTTGAATGCACAGTGCTCCTCTTGCCTCAGCCTCCCTAGTGCTGGGATTATAAGTGTGTGTCCCTGTGCATGGCTTTCTGCTGACATTTTGGACCAGACAGTTCTGTTATGGGGGACCACCCTGCATATTGTATGACACAATGGGGTCCTGGCCCTCCACCCATTTGATGCCAGCAACCCCGACTCCCAATTGTGACAAATGACTCTGCCTCCACTTGACTGCCAAATATCTCCTAGAAGGGAACACCACTCCTGGTTTAAAACCAGTATGTTAAGCAAAGAGCCCTACTGCATAATCCCATTGACATGATGTCATTTATATGAAATAGAAATAGTCAGTATGGGTGGGAACAGAGAATGTTTGCAAATTAGCTCATGGGATGTTTGGAGTGTGATGGAAATGTTGTGCAAATGGATTGTGGTGTTGTGGTATAACTTAATATGCATTTATAAAAATAGCCACTGAGCTGGGCATGGTGGCTCAACCCTATAAACCATAGCACTTGGGAGGCTGAGGCAGGTGGGTCACCACAAGTTCTAGGGCAGCCTGGA
Source organism: Dinomys branickii (assembly GCA_004027595.1). Lineage (NCBI taxonomy): Eukaryota > Metazoa > Chordata > Mammalia > Rodentia > Dinomyidae > Dinomys > Dinomys branickii. Next base: position 42,437 of record PVLD010015356.1, on the reverse strand, counting down.
ATACATAGCAAGACACTGTTTTTAAAAATTTTTTAAAGACAGTCATGGAGATACAGTCTTAGTTTGCATTTTATGGTGATTAAATTATCTCAGTGGAGCTGTGAAAAATGCCCATGTCCTGAGTTTTCAGCAGGAAAGGCACAGAGGTCTGCACAGCATCTGGTGTGCCCTGTTCCAGTCTGGGAGAGCATTAGTCATGATGTGGGCACCTAAAGGAGCAGAAATTGCTCATCCTCGGTTTGGGTTGGTTTCTGGCGAAAGGAACATCCAACGTGCAGATGCTGGCTGTGACTGGGGGAGCAGGAGCAGGGAGCATCCTGTTCTGCTCCATCTCTGGCCTCTGGCCTTTGGATAACACCACAGCCACTGCTGGCCACCTCTGCAGGGGACAGGCCTCATCCAGTGCACACCAGGCCAGCATGGCCCAGTGCGAAGGCAAGGCTTCACCTTTGGTCTGTACTCATCCCAGCAAACCCAAATGAGACAGGCGAGTCCCTGCTTGCTCCATTGCCCGTGTACTAACCTCTGTGTCCAAGGAGACAGCGGCCCAGGGCCATGAGCCTGGCGCCCCAGCCTCACAAACACACACCTAGGCAGAGGATGACAAGCACTGGCCTGCGACGTGGGCCCTTGACCCTCCGCAGAGCTTTCCCAGCTCCTAGATGGTCCCTGAGTCCCCACCCCCTTTGATGTGACTGGCAGGGCAGTGCATCTAGGCTGGAAAAGCAGCCCTACCAGGAGGTTCAGCCCAGGCTGGAATCCCAGTCTTCATTCCGGAGGGCAGTGACTTCTGATGGCACGGAAGTGGCTTCCAGGCAGGGCCAGGCTCGGTGGGGATGAGCCCGTCTCTGAGCCCAGGTGGAGGACTTGGGTGTAGAAGCCAGAATCTCACGGCCGAGCAAAGGCATTGTCTCGGGACCGGACGAGTGCTTCTCACCGACCTGCACCCACCGCTGTCTCCAGCCTGGTGATGTTTGGCAGTGTCTGGAGATATTCTGTCCCCCACTGCTCACGCCTGAATAATGCTCCTTGCATTGAGCGGGTGGAAGCCAGGGACGCCAGCGAACATCCTGACACAGAGGAAATGGCACAGAGGGTCATGTGGCTGCAGGGTCAGCAGTGTGCAAGCCGAGAACACGAGTCTGTCACAGCATTTCCATGCAAGCAAATGCTGGGCGCACACATGCACACACAAGTGCGACCCCTCTCCCTTCAGGCCCTCGCTGATGAGAAGTCAAAGTGATTAAAATCAGGAACATTTGAAATACCAGAGTACAGAGCATCAGGTAAAAATATCTGTTTGACTTTAGCTTTCAAAGTATAGCAGCAGGTTATATTTTACGGCCAATCAAGCACCTTCCTCACAGGGACTTACAAGTTGTGCTTTTAACCACAAACCAAAGAAATACGTTTTCTTCCCTAGCCCAGCACACATGTTTAATTACAAAAGGATTCTGTAGCCTAAAAGCGGAGCTCGGTGGGAGAGTGCGTGCTTAGCATGCGTGACGGCCGGGGTTCAATTCCTGGCACTGAGAACACAAAAACTGTGCTTACTACATGCAGTACACTCTGATATTTTCTGTTGTATTTAGTGTTTACTTTTAATGTTAGTTGCAACTGGTAAATTGATTTTACCACCCACTAAAGTGTTGCAACCCTAAGATTTTATTTTTTTAGAACAGTTAATTTAATTTTACTTTTCAGACAGCATCTAGCTATATAGTTCAGGCTGGCCTCACAGAGATCTTCCTGCTTCAGTGTCCCAAGTGTTGGGGTTACAGGTGTGCACCAGCACGCCGGCTTTATTTTTTTTTATTTTATTTTGAGACAATGTTATGCTGTATAGGAGGATGTTGCCCGGGAACCTCATGCGTTCTTAGGTGGGCTTGTGGAAGAGAATTAGCAGGAAGCTGGGGTTTAATGCAGGGAGGACCCAGCCCCTTACTTACTTAGTCCTTGACAAGAGAACTGAGTCAGATCCCACAGGCAGCTCCGTGGAAGTCTAAGTAGAATTTATTGTGAAATAGATATACACAGAATTACACCTTCAAGCTGAGAGGTGGCCAGTGCCATGAAGGTGTCTACACTGAGTGTGAGTTTGGATCCATTTACTCTTGGGTCTGGGGAGCCAGGAGAATTATGATATTTATCTGGATTCCACTTAGAAGTTACTTTACTTAGGTACTGTGAAATGACTTCCTGACCTTTTTAGGTGGCCAATGTTTCCTCCAAGGCTTTAACCATGTAAGAAACTCAGAAAAGATAAGTTCTTAATTTAAACCAGGTCCCCACCACAGGCAGGGGCCATTTCCTTTCCTGCTGTCCTTGGGCCTGGGCTGTGGCACCCAGGAAAGCGATGTGCTTTGTCCTAGAGACAGCCCTGTGCCCGGTATCCAAAGGGACATCCAGTGTGTGACATTAAGATGTCACTGTGCTCTGTAGGATCACTTCAGGTTTGAAACCTAACAGATGATTGTAAATATGGCTGGGGATGTAGCTCAGTGGCACAAGCACCTGCCTGGCAAGCGCAAGGTCCTGATTTAGATTCCCGGTACCACCCCCAAAAAACCCATCAAAACAAAGTTTGAAAAATTTAGCTGGGCATGGTGGCACACACCTGTAATCCCAGCACTCAGGAGGCTGAGGGAGGAGAATCACTGCGAGTTCGAGGCCAGCCTGGGCTACAAAGTTCAGGCCAACTTGAACTGCATAGCGAGACCCTGTCTCAGAAAGACAAAAAAAAAAAAAGTGCTCTGAGTTGATGTCCGATTCTCTACCCAACCAGCAGTGCATGCTGTTGGGGACACTTCCCCCACCTTTGTCCCTAGGGCCTGCCAGTGCCTGCCGGCCTGCCTAACAAGGGCTTTATCAGGCTGGCTTGCTGTGAGGAGGTGGGGCGTGGTCACTGGGGGTGTGGCCTGGGAGATTTATCTCCCCCCCTCCCTTCCTGGCCACCATGAGCTGAGCAGCCACTCTTGCCAGGCCCTCTGCCAGGCCCTCTGCCGTGCCTTCCTGCCTCGGAGCCATCGGACCATGGGCTGAAACCTCTACACATACACACTAAGCTAAGATAAACCACTTCCTTTAAGTTGTGAGTGTCTGGTATTGTATTTCAGCAATGAGAAAAGTGACTAAGACAGAAGTTCTCACTAAGTCACTCAGTTGCCCAAACTGGATTCAACTCTTGATTCTTCTGCCTCAGCCTCCCGAGTGCTGAGGTTATAGGTGTGCACCACCACACCTGCCCAGGAACTGAATCTTAAACACATCTGGTCTCTAGGTCTCTCCTTGACAGGATTCACTGAAACCAGCCCAGCAGAAACACACCCTACTGTGTGCACTATAGAAGTCAATCTTAAAAGCTACATACCTGTAGCTGAAGCAAGAAGCAAGGCTGAACCAAGAAGACTGAGTTCAAGGGCAGCCTCAGCAACATAATAAAAGTCCATCTCAAAATTAAAAGAAAAGGTCAAAAGTATACACAGAGTGTTGTTATGGGTGAGGGCTTCTGAGGTGGACAGCTTGTCCTAAAATCTCAGCTCAGCCACTCAGCAGCTGTGAGCTAGGTAGAAGCGCCTCACCCTTCCTTCCACACCCTTTGCTTGTCTAAAATGGAGGTAGCGAGAGCCCCATGAGCACTAAAAGGGCCCATTGGTATGAAGCATTTAGACCAGATTCTGGCACACAGTCATTCTCAAGAGCTAGCTATTCAGATAGAATTCCTTCAAATGAGGTCCACACCCCTGACTCTAGGATTTTTATTTGCTTTTGTTTTCTTGCAGTACTTAGAATTAAACCCAGGACTTTACACATGTGAGGCAAGCACTGTGGCGCTGAGCAACACCCGAGCCCTTTTTATTTCCTTGAGACAATCTCACTAAGCTGCCCAGGCCGGCCTCGATTTTGCAATCTTTCTGCCTCAGCCTCCCAAGTAGCTGAGATTACAGGCATGCATCATTACACCCGAATGTTATTTGGGGTTTTTGTTGTTGTTGTTTATTGATGTTTTTCTTTTGCTTAAAATAGCATCTCACTGCATAGTCCAGGCTGGCCCCGTGTAACCCATATATTGACCTCAAACCCATTATCCTCCTGCCTCAGCCTCCCTAGTACTGGGATCACAAACATACACTGCTACATCTAACAGCACTCAGCTGTTTTTGTCTTTCAATACTTCCTGTTTTCCTGTGTACCAGTGTCACGGGTGTTGGGGTTTCTTCTTTTTTTTTCCTCTCTGAGGAAAAAAAAGTCATTGACCTCAAATCTTTTTCTTTTCTTTTTTTTTTCCTTCAAAATGTTCTGAGAGCAAAGTAATAAAATATCCAGCGGGCCTATTTGAATGATGAGGAGGTATAATTTGCATGATAAAGATATATTTCCATTTATAAAGTTCATCAGCAGAATTAATGACAAATAAAGGGAAGATCCAATTAAAGTGCCCCATCCATTAACTACCCTGCTGCTCAGTCAGGGCAGGACTTTTAAAAGGGGAGGCTGAAGTTGGCGATGATTTCAATGTTAAAAAGGACGTGCAATGATTGTATTAGAATTCAAGGAAAAGGGACTTGGGTGATTTTTGTCAGTGGAGTCAGACGCATTTCCCCCCCAGACCGGATTCCGCAGGCTTTTTCTTGTTCACGCAAATGAGCTGTCAAAAGTTGATGGGCGGCATCGTAATCAAAGAAAACAAGTTTGCCCTTTAAAGCAAAAGAGGTAATTTGGCTGAAAGCAAATGGGAGACATTTCTCAAAACGTTGCCTCAGTGGCTGCTTCCTGGAGGAGTGTGGCGTTTTGATTTATGCCCAAGAGCTGTGGGGACAGTGGGGCAGGCGTTCATTAAATACTTGGTTCACCTTTGTCCTGGGGCCTTGGGCGAAGATCCTTCTTCCCCAGAGAGGTCCACCCATGCTCCTCCACAGCCCGGAGAACTTTATCATCAGGAAAAGCTGCGAAGGGACACAGCTGCAACTGAGAGCGGAGGTCCAGTGACTCGTGCAAGGTGATGCCCTTCTTGGCCTCTGTCCTCAGCTCCCAAGAGGCTTCTGATTTGGGACCCATGTTAGCCTCAGCAAGGAACTCAAACAACGGTAGCACCTGATGTTTGCTGGTTTTGTTTTAGTTTTTGTGGTACTAGGATTTGAGCCCAAGGCCTTCTCCCTGAGGCAGGTCCTCAGCCATTTCTTTATTTTGAGACAAGGTCTCACGAAGCTGCTCAGCTGCCCAGGCTGGGCTAAAATTGACAATTGTCCTGCCTTAGCCTCCTAGAGTGCTGGGATTATCACAATGGCCCCCATGCCTGACTACCCTGACTCTTTTTTTGAAATTTCCTTTCCTTCTCCACATTTACTCTTCAGTTTGGTAAACTGAAGATAACCTTTTTGTTTAGTTTGTTTGGCTTTTCTTGAGACAGGGTCCCGCTATGTAGGACAGGCCAGCCTTCAATTTAAAATCTACCTGCCTCAGCCTCCCAAGTGATAGGATTACAGATGGTGCCACCACACTTGGTTTGAAGGTAGTGTTTTGTGGCTTTGAATGTCCCTTCCTTCTCGCTTGCGTTAACATCTCCATCCTAGGTTGTCTCTGCTCACAGGTTCCTGGTGGCCTGTGATATTTCATCAGCTCAGATCTCTGACTGCAAGCAAGAGAAGCTGACCCTGGCTAAGCAAAGGATGACGGGAATGCCAAAGAACCAGCCTCAGAATGGACAGGAGCCAAAATGTTCTGGGCATCTGGGCATCGGGATCTTCAGGAACAGCCTGAAGCGTTCCCATGCACGTGTCCCCTCTTCAGGAGAAAAACGGGCAGAGCTTTTTGACTGACAGCGTGGCGAGGACTGCTGCGTCAATGTTCCGTCGCTGTGACAGAATGCCTGAGGTTGAGGTGAACAGCTGAGCAGGAGGAAATGTTTTTGTTGGCTCAGAGTTTCAGGGTCTTAGTCCATGGTCAGCTGGTTCCAGAACTTTGGCCCTGTGGTGAAGCAGAAGCTCATGGTAGAGGAAATTGCTCAGCAGGAATGGCTAGGAGTGAGGGCTCCAGGCCCCACATCCCCTCCGTGGGCTTGGCCCCGGCGTCTACACTCCCCTTCACTCGGCCCCACCTCCTAAAGATCCCAGCCCCTCTCCATGCCACCCCAGGCTGGGGCCTAAGTGCCCGGCACATGGGCTTTGGAGAACAAGAAGCATTCCTCAAAACGCCTCCCGCAGACTATGACTCCCCTTCTATAGGTCACAGAAGGCCAAGAAGTCATGGCCCACTGTGCACTCGGCATAGCAACCAGAACGCAAGGAGCTCAAAACTGAACTCTTCATCCTCCTTCCAAAGTTCCTGTCCCCACTGGTGCATCACAAACCAGTCCAGGAATGGAGGTTTCTGTCCCCCTGGGCTGGCGATCAATGTTTACTGAGCACTCGGCATCTAGCTCTTGTGCTAGGACCTTGCCAGCGATCCTGCTTATTTCTGTGTCACAGCCGAGGCTGCCCAGGCTAGGAGTCTAAAACCCCAGCCAGAGTCACGTCACCGCAAAGACTGGCACCCACATGGGGCCACTGCAAAGCTTCTGCTCTTGGCCACATACTACAGAGTCCACATAAATTCGTGAATTATATCATCGGATTTCTATAAAGTTGTCTTTTTCATAAGCTTATTATTTCATAATAATTGTACACTTACAGAAAAACCGCCAGCACAGCCTGCTTTGTGTGCCCTACACTCAGCGCCCCCTAACGTTCACATCTTGTAAAAACACAGTCTGATGTCACCACTATAATGTTGCTAGGTGATCTCTACACTGTGTGATATCTCCGGTCATCCACTGATGTCATTTTTCCATTCCAGGATCCAGTCCATGGTATAACGTTGAAATTTCAGTGAAATTTTTGTTTGTGCGCTTGTGTTTGAGGGTTTTTGATTTTTTGTTTTCTTTAGTATATGTGCTGCTGAAGGGAGCACTGTTTTTCGTTTTCTTGATGCAGGGCACTGCTGTATAGGCCAGGATAGGCTTGAACTCACTATGTAGTCCCAGCTGGCCTCACACTCATGGTGACCTTCCTGCCTCAGCTTCCCAAGTACTGGGATTATAGGTGTGTACCACCACACCCAACTCCACCACCACTTTCTTAAATCAACACTCAAAACTCAGTGACAATGTGCTGTTCCTCATCCTGTCTGCTCCCTCTGCATCCTGCTCTATGTGGTGGACTGCTGACCTCTGCAGGTTGCAAGGCCCCAGGTCCTTTGTTCCTTGGCTGCAGCCAACAGGAGGCACCGACAGAGCAGGGGTAAGGGAGGAACCCGGTGTCTCCACTCCTCAGCTTTGGGCTCTGTCGGCCCCTGCTTGCCACCTTGTCTTTAGATGGTGGCTTCCTGCCTCTGGCCACTGCTGATTGACCTCACCTTCCCATATTTGATTGGCTTGTCATCTCTCCATGCCCTGTGCACCCCAATCCCTGTGTAAGTCTTCAGGTGGCAGTGAGTAGCAGAGAGGCCACCCTGGGTTCCATCCTCAGAGCTCATGGATGCTTCCTGCCTGACGCCTGTGCCTGGAACCCTGGGTCTTCCTACCTTAGTGGCCCAAATGCTGTCACCAAACTAAAAGCTGCTCTCAGGGAAAGGTTCTGAGCACGAGCACAGTGTGCCAAAGATGACCATCACTGTCAACAGAGTAGCCGTCTCGGTGATACTAGCCATGGGGACGTCGGCGTGGCGCTCATGCCCTCTTTCCTTTACAGGGTTGCTGGGGGCAGAAAGCACATCAAGAGAGCACACAGAGACCTGACTGCCCTACACATGGCCAGGGACATCTCTGCCTCTGGCTGCCTCTGCCAAGCCCCTGACATCAGCCGAATCCCGCTGGAGACAGAGCTGTCTCCAAAGCCAGCTGAGCCACTGAAACCGCTGGTCCCCTCAAAGTCCAAACTCACCACCATTGAGGCCAAGAGGATCATGTCTGTTCTGGATGAGACCATCTTCAAGGTGGAGCTGGTCACCCTGCTGTGGGATGCGGCAGACCACCCAGAGGCCCTGGTGGGCATGTGTGAGGGCCTCACGGGAGCACTGAGCGAGCACAGGGCCCTCTGCCAGGCCCTGCTGGAGAGTGTGAGTGACCTGCAGGAGAAAGCGCGGCGGCTGCAGGAGGAGGAGGAGGAGGCTGAGGAGGCCTGGCTCTGTGACCGCCGCCTCTCCATGGAGCTGCACAAAGTCAGCCTTGCACCACTCATGCAGCAGATCAGGGACTCCACCAAGAACATCCTGAGGCTCTTACTTGCTAACCCCCAGGCTACCAAGCTCCTGCAGATGCAGGCATTTCACAGAAGCACAGGGGCCCAGTGCTTTATGGAGGGCCTCGTGGAGCTGCGGGGCTTCCTGTTTGAGAAGCTCCTCACCAGCCCCATGCAGGCACGGGAGAAGGCCCAGTTCTTGCAGGACATCAGCAGACAGAACCAGAGGAACCAGGAGGCCATCGACTTGCTCAAGAAAGAACTGGCAGCGAGGCTGAAGAACAGGGACGCAGAGGTACGGCACCCAGCACTGGTTCCGTCATTCAAGGAGCAACCACGCTCCGTGGCCCGCATCTTTGGTAGCTGGGAATTTTTCAGTGATTGAAATAGCTCTGTTCCATCCATTTATTCCACAAAGGTTGTTTGGAGTGCTTCCTGGGGGACAGTCTTATAAATAAACCCACATGGTTTCACCTCATAGTTTACAGTCGTCGAGGTAGGTATTAAAGAACTCACCTAATTACAGTTTTGAGCAGTATAATAAAGGTAAGTACAGGGTGCTAGAAGAGAGTGATACAGGAGAACAGAATGGGGACCCAACGGGTCAGGGAACTTGAAGCCAGTGCAAGTCTTCCCTGAGAGAGAGTAAACCGGCTAAGAGGGGCAAGGGGGACAGAACTCCCAGGCCACGATTTGACAGACTCTATTCTACAAAGGACCATGTACACTGTACATGAGGCTCTGTGGGTTGTATAGTCAACTACACAGTGCAACCCTGCCGTCACCCAGTGAAAGCAGCCATAAACAATATGTAAACAGGCCATGTTCCAACAAAACTTTATTTATAGCCGGGTGTGGTGGCGCATGCCTGTAATCTGAGCACTCTGGGAGACTGAGGCAAGAGGATCCTAAAGTCAAGCCTTGGCTGGACAACTTAGCAAAAAACCTTGTCCCACAATAAAAGCAAAAGGCCTAGCAATGTAGCTCAGTGGTAGAGTGCCCCTGGCTGTAATCTCCAGCATCATACACAAAGAAACAATACCCTCCATACCTGAGCAAAGGAAGGGGAAAGACAGTGCTAGGGAGAGGGCAAGGGTCAGATCACATGGAGTCCTAGCCGTGGGTTTGGTCTTTGTCCTGAGAGCAAAGGGTAAGCCAGTAGGGTGAGGACTAGATTTTTTTCAGCAGTGTGGTCTGAACTGAGTTACCTACAGCCTGCCAGAATTTTTTAAGGGAAGTGGTACCTCCTGCCTCAGCCTCCCATTGTGCAGGGGTTATAGGTGTGCTTCCCCATGCTCAGCATTATATGATTATTTGATTTAGGTCTGGCTCTCCTCAACAAGAAAACAGGGCGCCGCCCCCAGTAAGCCCAGCACAAAGAGGGGTGTGGCATGTTCACTTGCGGGCGGATGACAGGCCCAGGGCTGCTTACCCAGGGAAGGTCATGCGTAAGATTGGAGGGGTCATCACTGAGGGCAGGTCCAGTGCTGGGACTTGGAGCTTGGGCTCTGCAAGTTGGCCCAGTCTTCCCAAGTGGGCAAACCTCATCGAGGCTTTGAGCCTCAGTGTAGAATGAGGGTGAAATTGGCCATGTGCACCCTGGAGATTTGGCAGGAAGAGCTCTGGCTTCTAAGGGCCCTGCCCAAGGTGAGTCCCAGTGCCTGTGCGTAAGCCTCGTCCATGGGACAGCCCTGCCCGCCGTGTGCCAGAAGTGCATTCAGAGCCCCATGACCCTGCTTTCCACCGAGGCCAGCCACTGCTCTGGGGAGTTCAGAGATGCCACAGGGTCCGTGAGAAGCCTCTGGAGCCTGCTTATAACAAGTGCCATCCTCAAGCCTGGCCTGGTGGGGCTCATACTTGTAATTCCAGCTCTCAGGAGGCTGAGGAAAGAAGACTGAAACTTCGAGCCCAGACAGGATAACTCAGCACAGAGACCCTGTCTCAAAATAAATAAAAAGGGCCAGGGATGTCGCTCAGTGCAAAGGCCCTAATTTCAATCCTCAGTACCAGAAGGAAAAACAAATCATAAGCGACAACACAGCACAAGCCAGGGACTGGCTGGCAGAGAATAGCCCCAGGGCGACCCTGGCAGTGTTGATCCCACACCTTCCTGCTTCATGCCAAGAGTCTGTGGGCCAGGGGTGGAGGGGGGCATCAGGGCTGTCCCAGACCTGTGAGGGGTGGCTGGGAACATGGGATCTGGCTCAGACACATTTGGCTTCACCACCCCAGACTGTCTCCTCGGCCTCCTTGGGTCTGTTTCCCTCTGTGTTCAGGAGTCACACAGGTGGCGGGCGGCATGGGCACTGGGACAGAGGGTGACTGGGAGTTAACAGAATCCGCCCCTCCAGGTGAAAAAGGAGAACTTCGTCATCCAGGAGCTGAAGAACCACCTGCACCAGGTGCTCAAGCTCTCGGAGCACAGCCTGCTGCGCACCAAGCAGGAGGCTGAGAAGCAGCAGAAGGTGGACTACCGCGCCTCGCAGGTCAGGATGGCCAAGACACAGCAGGAGATCCTGACGCTGCGCTCGCAGTACCACAACCTGGTGTTCGAGAACCACGAGATAGAGCAGGCGCTGCGCAAGGTGCGAGGCCGGGAGGCCAGGAGTGGGACAGGGTGGGGGAGATGTCCTGTCCTCCAGGGGACCAGCAGGGCTGGGCCAAGCAGGGCTGGCCCAGGCCCAGGGAAGCCAGAGCTGGGGCCAGGAGGACAGACATGGTCCTTCTTCAGCGTTACTGCAGACTGGCTTTGTGACCGCATCTCCTCTGACCCTGCAGTGGTGATGGTTCCCCCGGTCTTGGCTGCAAAGGATCAAAGTAGCCATGAACCTCAGACAAACTGAGCTCAGCTGTCTGGGCTTCCAGGTTCACAGCCTGGTTATGCGCAGGAGAAAGCTGGTGGTAGTGGGCAGAGGTGGCAGGGCGGGCATAGTAGGTGCTCAGTAAACATCATTTCTTCACTTTGCAGCTCCATCAGCATCCAGGCCAGCCCAGGACCAGCACACATCCTGCTTCCTGAGCTTTTGCTCCCCCAGGGTCCCTTCTTTTTTTTTTTTTTTTCCAGGGTCCCTTCTTAACACCCATCTCATCGAGGGCCTTTTTTTCAGCCCCCCAGCAGGCCTTTTTTGAGCATCTGATGGAAATCATGGCCCCTCCCCCAGATGGAAGGTGTAGATACCCTCACTCAGCCTGGTGGGCAGTGCTGGGGGTCACAGCCCTGAAGCAGCCCACCTACAGGTTAAGAACTCCTGCTCTGTGGCAGGGTCTCAATATGCAGTTCAGGCTGGCCTTGAGCTCACTATGGAGCCCTCCTGGAACTCATGGTGATTCTCATGCCTCAGCTTCCTGAATGCTGGGATTATGGGGTGTGGTGCCACCATGCACAGCAACATACCATGCTTTGATCCCTGTTACTTCCTCCTCCCCTCCTCTCCCTCCCATCTGTCCTTATTCTCTGCTCAGTGCCATAGTCCTCCCCTTTCCTATCACCTACCTTTTATTTTGCTCTTTAAATTATGTACATTTTGGGTTTCACATATAAGAGAATCCATTTGATATTTAACCTGGTGTGTAGGACAGCTGGGCGGCTCTCTTTGAAAGAGGAGCAGTTGACTCCATTTCAGCTGAGCCTAACCCTGTTTCCATGTACTGATATGTACTGAGCTGGCTGGGACTTTTCCTTACCCCTTGAATTGGCTTTAAGCAATGCATACAGGTCCAGCCAAGGTGCCGAGGGTGGTCTTTGGAGATGGCTGGCGTGTTTCCCCCCCCCCCCCCCCCGCATGCTACCTCGAGTGAGCTGGATGAGGCCGGTTGTGTGAGCCAACGTTCTACGCTGTGGGCTGGGATGGAGACTTGGAAATAGAGGCCATGACTTCCTGGGACTTGAAAGATTACTCATCAGAGCTGAAGCACCCACCCCAAAACATTTGATACTGTCTCAGTTGTGTTATGCAGATTACTCTTGCTGCAGATCCTTCTCTCTGCATTGCAGGGGTGACTTCAGGCCTCCTGGTGATGTGGCCCAGCCCATGGTGCTCACCTACTTCCCACGGTTCTCAGTCACTCATCCTCCAGCCACTCCCTTCTCCATGAATGAATAAAACCCGGGTTCAGCCCTGGGTTGAGGCCTTAGTTCCGGATGGCCATCCTCATGGCTGGACTTAGGACCCTTTGGCTCCCCATAACTACAAATATACTTTAGTGTCTTTATTCTCACTGTGGGTTGCACTGGAAGTGGTAGATTGGAATTGACTCACTAGAACTCCAATAACTTTCCATGGGATTACGAATATAAACCACCTAGGCCATGAGGAGCACTGGGAAGAGCTCTCTATAATCTGGCTGATTCCTACCCTATTCCTTTCTTTTTAGACAGTCTTGCTATGTACTCTGGGCTAGCCTCGAATCACAATGATCCTCCTGCCTCAGACTGCCAAGTGCTGAGATTACAGGCATGTGCCATCATGTTCAGCTGATTTCTGTTCTTTAATCACTACTAGCCTGTTCCCACCTCAGGGCCTTTGCACATGATGCTTCCACTGCCTAGAATGTTCTGGACCTACACTGCTGACTCAAATCCAAGTTCCACCACCCATGAGCTCTATTACCTTGGGCAAGCAAGTTACCATGTCTGTACCTCAGTTTCCTCATCTGTGAAATGGGCAACTGAGGACTCCAGGATGTGGGGCAGGCAGAGCAGTGGTAGGACCCTGCTGAATCAGTGGTACACAGTGCTCTGTGCTGGCCACTATTTATGTTACCCCACCAGACTACAACTATTTGGATTTTTTTTTTAGAAAAAATATAAAGTGGAGACAGAAGTCGAGAACTGGATCCAGAAATATGACACAGAGATGGGTGAAAAGCAGGTACTTGTTGTTAAGTCTCTCTCTCATGGTTTTCCAAGACCTGGAGGCCTAGGGTAAGAGCCCTGATGTCCTTGGTCTGGTCCACATTCTCAGCCTTCCCTAGGCCCCTGCAGGGGGCTCAGGGTGCCCCAGCCCAGGCAAGAAGGTAAGAGCGGAAGGAAAAGGCGGCCAGGTGGCTGTGTCCTCCGAGGGCCTTGGCTCTGGCTCTGCTGTGTCCTGCCCTCCCCCGCCCCCCCCAGTGCTCCTACCTGCTCAGACCCCACCCCCATGCTCTCTCAGGGTCAAAGGGGCCAGATGTGAGGAAACGGATGTCCTCTTATCCTCCAAGATGCCAGTCTTGTGATACCAGCTGGGTGACCTTGAGTCAGGCCTGGCCCTCTCTGATCAGGAGAGGCAGTGCTGTCTGTCTTGGGTCATGTGGGGTTTGGTGTAAGGAGCGGTAGCTTACAAACAGGGGAGCTCCTGGGCCCCCAACCTGCTTTGGGTAACACTGGTGACCCATGAGCCCGAGGTGGGGGCCTGGGTTACACACCTGCCTGGCACCACAAACAGAGTTCAGTAAGGGCCATGGGTTGCAGCTGGTAGGGACCTTGTCCACCCAGCACTGTGTGCTCCCAGGTGTCGTGCTTCTGGGAGATGCTCATTGGTATTGGTAAGAGGGGACAGAGAAAGAGGCACAGGGAGGGCCGGAAGCCTGTGTGACAGCCAGGGAGCTGCATTCGATGGACCCTGGGGCAGCCTGCGACACAGCACCATGTAAAACCTACTGCCTCCTCGGCCACTGCAGCCACTCCTGGGCCCGTCTGTGCACTGGGGCCTGTGCACTGCATCCACCAGGCTGTTTGATCCCGGAAATAGCTCCTGGCTTTGAAGTGAGAAAAACACAAAGGCTTGGAAGGGGAAGTCTCTTCGGGTACAGTGGAGCTGTCCCCTCACATCCGGGTTCTTTCCTTGTCCAAAGTGAGTTCAGGGCTGGGGATAGAGCTCAGCGGAATAAGGGCCTGCCTGGGAAGCACAAGGTCCTGAATTCAATCCCCAGTACCAAAAAAAACCAAAGTGACTTCGGTTGGCTCCTCCCAGAGCAACAGGGCCAGCACCTCCCCGATCCCCTCTATGTCCACCTGGGAAGGGTGAGGTACAGGGGCCACTCTGAGCCGTGCCCCGCCTACCCTCTGCCAGGAGGAGTTTGAGGACCTGCATGTGGTGCACAAGGAGGAGCAGCAGCTGCTGGAGGAGCTGAAGCAGCGGCACCAGGCGCTGGTGGAGGAGTTTAACCAGATCCAGGCTGAGCACGAGATCAGCTCGAAGAAGAGGCTGGAGGCAGAGCGCGAGGTGCTGCGCATGGTGCGCGCGGCCACACTCATCCAGGCCGTGTGGAAGGGCTACCTGGTGCGCTCCATGCTGCGTGCCAAGAGGAGGAGGCGTGGTAAGGGCAAGGGCAAGGGCAAGGGCAAGAAGTGAGCGCGGCCCGCCAGGGTGCGGTCCGGCCAGCGTGGCCCCGGGCCTCTGACTTCACAGCTTCAGTGAGTTTTTCTAAATTAAAATAATTTAGTTTTAAATCGCATTCAAGGAAATGCTACCAATCAACCTTTCTCTGCCCCGGGCTCTGGGCTGTGAGCTGTGGGCAGCCAACCCAGGGTTAGGACCTCAGGAGGGACCGAGACCTGGGCTGCAGCCCCTTCTGTGCCTACCTGAGGCTGGAATGGCTGTGACAGACCAGCCTCCCACCAGGGCAGCAGGGTGTGGGTCACAGCCGCCTACAGGGACATAGAGGTGGGCAAACAGCACCAACGCAGCTGCGTTTCAGGCTGCCAAGCCCAGGTGCCCAGAGGCTGGACACCCCTTAGGGGGTAGACAGCAGGTTGCCCTGGTCCCCACCACTACCAGGTACCACCCCAACAACACCACAGCCTGGTGCCAACGATCCTTTCTTAGAGCACCTACAGATGCGAGGAAAGGCATTTCTGGTGGACCTCCTAAAACCAGTGGGGGAAAAAATGGGAGGTGGATATTCCAAGAAAGAGGGAGGTCTGTGGACTAATTCTTAAAGTTTTAGGCAGTTTAAAAGCATCCTTCACATTCAAAATGCATCAGCTGGATGTGATGGCACATGCCTGTAATTCTAGCTCTTGGGAGGCTGAGGCAGGAGGATGACTAACAGTTTAAGGATGGCCTGAGCTCCACAGTGAGACCCAGCTCAAAAGCCCAACAACAAGAAAGTGTGAAGTCTGTACTGAGTGTAGCTGACCTGGTTCTCCTGTGACCCCTGGACCCCTGTGGGCTTTCAGATGTGTGGTCTGGCCCTGGCCACGAGGTCCCTTCCCAGTGGTGTCCATCTCCCCTTCCCTAGGGTCAAGGCACCAACCCAGTACTGAGGCTTCCCCCTGGGCTCCCTAGAATCTAGTACACAGGGGAGGGAGGCAAGGACCCCAAAGCCCAGATCAGGATACTGGGATTCCAGGAACAGCTCCAGCTGAGCAGGGAGCTCTGGTCTCACCGTGGCGGTACTAAGGGCAAACAAAATCAGTAATACTTGCGGCTTTGATGAGACACAGATATATTTAATACATGGAAATAAGTATACAGATTTCAAAGAAAGCTCCTCTAATGCCTCCAGATTCAGGAGGACCCTGAGTCCTTAGCAGGAGGCTGGCTTGAAGGGAGGGAGGAGGGAAGGAATCCTCCTGGCTGGCAAATCACATAGGGCCACCAGACAATGGGGGGCAGAGGCCCCTGGATTGGCACTGGTTTGCGGTTTGGCCAGGCCAGGCCAGGCCAGGCCAGGCCAGGCCAGAGGAAGTGTCTCAGGAGTAGCTCAAGGGTGCATCAGAAAGATGGCAGGGAGTAAGCAGAGACTGTCCGGATAGGGGGAAATGTAGCCTCCCCAAGCCGTGGGGGTCCCACAGGAGCTTCTCCAATGATGGGGACCCAGGAGATGCTGGTCTCCCCACAGGCTCCCAGCAGGGGCATCCCTCCCAGGCAAAGCCATGAGAGCAGCTCACCTCCAGGGGGGCTTTGGATTCTGGGGGACCCTGGCTCTCCGGGGGGTAGCTGGCACTGAAGCACTGATTGAGCAAGCCCTGGGAGTCACCAGGGGAGTCCGGAAGGTCACCCCTGCTGGGGGAGGCCTGGGGTCCTGAGGTCCATTTGTGTGCGGGGCACTGGGGAGACGGAGGCCAGTGAGGGAATGGGAGCGCCCCCGCCTCAGAGGGTGTGGGGCCTCAGAGCTGTGCAGGGATGGCCCGGGGGAGCCAGCTGCCCCCCGGGGATGTGTCGTGGGGGGATCACCTGGATGAACAGCAAGCAGTGGGGCCTCCCTGGGGTGGGGAGAGTCGCTGTCCCGGGGCGTGGCAGGTGGTGTCCAGAAGAGACTGTGCAGCTTCGAAGCGTCTCCCTTCTCCAGGCGAGAGGCCTCCCAGCTGGGGCCCTCAGGCCGGCTGCCAAAGAGCGACTCATCACAGTAAGACGGAGTGTGGCTGGTCAGCCTGGGAGAGGAAAGAGCAGCACACGGGTGAGCTGAGGCCTGAACAGCCCCAGGGAACTCAGTAGCACTCCACATCCCAGCCCCAACCAGGCACCCACAGTAAGGCCACAGTGCTCTCAGGCAGCACCCTCCCCATCTCTGTTGTTTCCCCTGCAAAATGTCCAGTCCTTCAGCACCCTCACTCCACTCCCAGCCAAGTGCCCCAGGCCTGGCCAAGTCACATATTCCATCCGGCTGGCTACATTGATTGGCTCAGGAAATGCCCCATGGCCCAAGTCTGTCCAATGACAGTCTGCCTTAGGATCTTTGTTTTGTTTTTATTTTTGTTTATTTTGATTTTTCAAGACAGGGTCTCACTATGTAGTTCAGGCTAGTTTTGAACTTACTATGTAGCCCAAGCTGGCCTCAAACTCTAGGTGATCCTCCTGCCTCAGCCTCCCACGTGCTGGGATTACACACACATGCCACCATGCCTGGCCCTGTCTTAGGATCTTTGATGAAACTAGGCAAGGGAGAGCTTTTGCCACCTGGGCTGCTCCTTCCTAAATTGACAGAGGTATCAGCTCAAAGCTAATTACGGCCATCTCAGCCCTCCAGGAGACTGAGGACACGCAGGAGGAAGAAAAGCCGCAGATGACGACTGGTCATCATCACGACACTTTGAACCCATTACAGGAACTCCAAATGCCCTTTTGCTATAGAAGCCAGTTTGACCAGATGTACTGTCACTTGCCACCAAGAGTCCCAATCACAGCCATCCCTTGGTATCCACGGCATATCCAGGAGCCCAGCAAAGACCAAAATCTGCAGACCCTTGTATAAATGGGTCAGTGTTCGTAGCCTGTGCACACCCTCTTGTATACCAGATTTCTGTGTCTTTGTCCAAGCCACTTCTAACAATGCCAGAACAGAGTTCTGTGGCTCTTCCCTAGACACTGCTCTCTGGGCTGAATTTTTTGCTCTACCTTTTTTTTGGGGATAGCATCTCACTATCCAGTTCAGGCTGGCCTCGAACTCACAGTAATCCTCCCACTTCAGGCATGCATCTGGGATTTCACCACCACATCCCGCTCCAGGCTGATATTAATCTGAAATAATCCAAATAATCAAATTCTAATTAACTAAAGATAACCCTTAGTATCGCTCTCATGTTTTTGACTTTAATCAGGAAGATGCAGCCAGACCCATTCTCAAAACAACTTACTAATATTCAGAAACAGCTCCGCTCTATCATTTCATGGATTATCTTACTCAGATTTCAGTATCTGGGCAAGGCGCCTGACCTCTCGGGGCCTCAGACACACCATCTATGACATATGTGATGGGGTACCCATCACCATCATCACTACCGTACTGATTGACAGCCAAGCACAGTATGTACCACACGCTATCATAGAACCCACAATCCTACCATGTAGAGACATAAATTGCAGCTTAGAGAGGTCTACATGCTTGGCCAAAGTCACCCTGTAAGGGAACAGCAAGTAGGGCTGTAGCAGGACCTCAGGTGCCTGCTGAGTAAAAGAATGTGCCCCCCACACTGTTACCTGTATCTGTTCTTCTTCCTTGGCGTGAGGGTTGGGGTGCTGCCCTCCGAGGGGGTGGTCTCACAGCTCCCCTTGCCTGGTGAGCTCTGTGACACCCTGGCACCCACTCCTCTGGTTCTGTTAGTCTTCTGCACCCAGGGTGGGTCAAATTCTGGTAAGGTGGGCCGGGTGCCCACAGGGCTGCCAAACAGGGTCTCATCTACATACGAGGCCCTGGCCTTGACCCGACGGCTGCCCCGGTGTCGGTGCTGAAGATGGAGGGCCTGCATCCCACGCATGGCCTGCTCCATGGGGACCTTCACGCTGCATGTGGCCTTGGGTGACAGCGGAGGCGCTCTGCCTGCCAGGCTGTCTCTGGGGCTCCCTGTGAAAAGCATCAGGGAGGCACCTCTAAGCCATTGGCAGTGGCAGGGGAGGGGCCATCTCTGGGGTCTCCACCTCCACCCCTAGGACCAAGGGTCCAGTTCCTCCTCCAGTGAGAGCTGCTAGCCCCCGGGTCATTCTCAAAATTTGACTTTTTTTCAGTTGTCACGATAGGAAAAGGAGTTCCTACTGCCGAACATTTAATGAATAAATTGAAAAGCACTTTTAGCAGTGTGCTGAACAAATATAGAATGAGTAGGTTATAAAGGACAGATGGCACCAACCAGAAAAACATATCACGGTGTGTGGGTGGGAGGCAGCTCCGTGTGTTGTTCATTCAGGTGTGTGGGGTAGGTGCTGAGCGGTATGGATGACATGCCTACCTCGCGCACTGAGCCTTACAAGCACTGTGTCATTTAGGCTTCAACGGCCCCGTGAAGTAGCTTTGATTATATCCACTTTAAGGATCGGTGAAGTCATGTGTGGGTCACGCCCATAAAGCTAAAACCGTGGACGCGGAATTTTACCTGACAGGAATCCAGAGTTTGTGCACTTAACCACTCTGCTCTTCGGGGTTCACTGCCCTCCCCCATTCTGCGATCCCTGCATTGTTGGGTTATTTTCCTACCTGAGCATGTTGGCTGGCAGGCGTTGGGTAAGACCATCCGCATTCCCTCCCCGCGCCTCCTCCCCAAGTCTGGACCCCTTGGCGGGGTTGCATGGGCA
Source organism: Dinomys branickii (assembly GCA_004027595.1). NCBI lineage: Eukaryota > Metazoa > Chordata > Mammalia > Rodentia > Dinomyidae > Dinomys > Dinomys branickii. The sequence goes on along the minus strand of PVLD010015356.1, from coordinate 23,230 downwards.
CCCGCGGAGTGCACCTCATCCAAAGTCCTAATCTGCAGCCCGGAAAGCCCAGGTCCCCGGGACCCAGAGTAAGCGGACTCAGCCCAAAAAGTGGGCTCTACCGACGCGTGCCAGGCGTGCACAGCCAGCAACCAGCAACTAGTTGCAACTAGGCGGATGCGGGCCGGACCATTCGTGCCGCGGGATGGGGGGGTGAGGCTCTGTCTTGGATGCGGACCAGTCCTCCAAAGCTACATGGAGAGCCTCTAGCGCCAATCGGAGATGAGTGTGCAGCGCTCTCGGGCGGCCCGGATGGCAGGACAGGCGCGAGCAGCAAGGCTACGTGGATGCATCTCCACAGCCCCCGGCCGCCGCGCAGTTGGTACGTCCCGAATGCCTCACCCACTTCCGGGTTCGAGAGCCAGGGCCCGCATGGCGGCCCGCAAACGCGCGGCGGTGGCGCCGCATTCGCCAGTTGCGATGGCCCAGTGGAAGAAGAAGAGGCTTCGGAAGCGCAGGAGCGCAGCCTCCCAGGGCCACGCCAGCGACTCGGAGGATGGCGGATTTGAGGTTGAGGCAGAGGATGACGTCCGGGCGGGGAAGGTAGGAGCACGGGGCCGAGACGCGTGCCGGGGCGTCGGTTCCAGGAGTGGTGCGAAGAGCCCGCGGGCGCGAGGACGGGCTGCAGGCCGCTCGCCTGAGCACGTGTCCCGGGGTCTGTAGGAGCCCGGTCGCGAGCGAGCCTCGGCTCCCTACTCTGGGGTCTGTGGGCCTCCTGCCTGCCTCGGATCGCGCGCGCTCATTGGCTGCCCACGGCTCTCCGGGCCCATTTGTCCAATGGGAAGTGTGCGTACGGAAGGTCTGACTTGGAGAGTTTTGGGCGTTCTTAGGAAACCGTATTAAGGGGAAGCCGGACGCCGAAGCTGGAGGCAGTGACGCCCCAGACCTCTGAGAAACTAGTAACAAACGTGCGCTGTACTTGCTGATCATTTGCTGTACCGCGTCCACTTCTGAGCGCAGAATGTATATGGCTGAGGGAGACAGGTGTGGGCACCGAGGTGGCGCAGGATCCGTGCTCCAGCAGTCTCCACTGTCCTGTGTCCGGCAGTGGGCCCAGAGTAGGCTTGAGTAAGTGGACGTTGGCATGAAGAGAAAAGACTACACCCCACGGGAGGAACGGGCTGAGACCTTATTCCATTGCCCTCCCACCCCAGCCTGGCACAGTGGCCACACTGAGCTATAGGTGCTCAGATGTGGAGAAAATGCCACAGATGAGAGCTCAGGTAGGCACAGGCAGTGAGCGCCGGGAAAGACTGTAAATGTGGCTCAGACCAATGGCTGTGTTGTGACCAGGCCCTGTGTTCAAATCTGGCCCAGCCCTCCACTGTCCGGGACACATGAGAAGTGGCTCCTCACCACTGAGAGGGAACTGGGGATCCATGGCACAGGCAGAAAAGCAAAGAGCAAGGGAACAGGTTTAAGATAGGTGTGGTAGGGAGCTGGGCATGGGGGTGCACACCTGTTATCCCAGCACTTGGGAGGCTGAGGCAGGAGGATCAATCATTGCAAATTTGAGGGCAGCTTGGGCTACAGAGTGAGCTCAAGGCCCGCCTGAACTGTATAGTGAGACCCTGGCTCAAAAATAAAGACCAAAAAAAAAAGTTGTGGTGGCACACACCTGTAATCTGGGCATCTAGGGAGGCTGAGGCAGGAAGGCTCACAAGTTTGAGTCCCACCTAGGCAATTTAGTGAGACCCTGTCAAAAAAAATAAGGGCTGAAAATGCTCCTGCATTCAGTCTTCTTGCACAAGAGAGAAGTGGGGGAGTTTGTTTTTGTTTGTTTGTTTATTTATTTATTTATTATTTATTTATTTAGAGATGGTCTCACTCTATATTGGAGTCTATCCTTCAACTGAGTATGTAGCCCAGGCTGCCCCTGAATTTGGTGTGATCCTCCTGCCTCAGCCTCCCGAGTGCTGGGATTACAGGCGTGGGCCACCATACCCAGAGATGGTTTTTGTTTTTGAGATGGCATCTTGCAATGTTGTCCAGGCTGGTTTCAAACTCATAAGCACAGGTAATCCTCCTGCCTCAGGCTCCAGGGATGTGTTTTTGTTTGTTTGTTTGGTTTCTTTGGGTGGGTAGGGTCTCCTTGTGCAGTTCAGGCTGGCCTTGAACATACTTTGTAGCCCAGGCTGGCCTTGAACCCCTGTAGGGGTTGACCTCCTGCCTTAACCTCCCAAGTGCTGGGATTACAGGCGTGTGCCACCACACCCAGCTGGATGATGTGTTTTTAAATGGACCTTGTATGTATATTGTTTGTTTGCCAGGATCAAATCTTTTTTTTTTTTTTTTTTTTTTTAAGAAAAAGATGTGTTCAGGGTAAGCACCTATTTAGCACACATAAGGCTCTGTAACCCCTGTAAATTCTGGGAGGCTGAGACAGGAAAATCACAGGTTTGAGCCCAGCCCAGGCAATTTAGCAACATCAGGAAACCCTGGCTTAAAATTAAATTTTGTTTTAAATGCTGGGCTATAGCTCAGTAAAAAGACCGTGGACTCAATCCCCAGTACCACAAAAACAAAACAACGAGTACCTAAAGTAGTATAATGCTTAAAAAACAATAATGCTTAATTAAAATAATAAAATAGTAATAGAAGTACCAATGGAAAGATGCTTCAACAGTAGTCACAGGCAAATTGACTGACATTAATTTTTAAAGAATTGTATTAATTACATAAGCACCTATCTCAAGAAGCTAGAGGGGTAAAAAATATTACAATACTCAATAGCCAGGTGATGCTGGCATGGTGAGGCATGGTGAGATGCAGCTGGGGTGATGATGGGCTGGGCGTTGTGGGCACACCTGTAATCCCAGCCCTCAGTAGGCTGAGGTAGGAGGATCACAAGTTTGATCCCAGTGCAGGCAACTTGGCAACCCATGTACTAATAGTACACCAAAATTAAAAGGGCTGATGATGTAGCTCAGTGCAAAGACCCTGGGTTTAATCCCTAGTAGTCCTCCCAGAACCCCCCAAAAGACAGGGTTTATATTCTTGTAAGGGACCAGGAGCCAAAAGCTGGAGGGATGAGAGGGGGACTGGATCCTGCAGCAGGTCCCTCGGTCAGGCAGCGAGCTGCCCATCCTGAGGTCGGTGACCAAGCAGGTGGTCGCTGTGACCAAGCAGGTGGTCGCTGTGCCCAAGGGGAGGACGGGCAGGAGCACAGCCCACCCCATGGTAATACCACTTCTCTGCTCCTCCCACCCAACAGGCGCCTGGCCGAGCCCTGCCCAGACCCCTGCCCAGCTTCCCTGCTGCAGAGTGTACCTCAGATGTGGAGCCGGACATGCGGGAGATGGTGCGGGCGCAGAACAAGAAGAAGAAGAAGTCCGGGGGCTTCCAGTCCATGGGTGCGTAAGTGAGCTGGCCTGGGTACAGGGCACCGCGGGGAGACCAGCCTGCCTCTGCACCCAGTTACTACGGACACCTGCTCTGGCTCAGCCCTGGGGCCTTACACATGGCTTTACAAGTCCCCAGGTGGTGGGACAGATTTAAACCTGAAATGGGAGTGGTAGTGCACACCTGTCTCTAATCAAAGCTACTCAGGAGGCTGAGGCAGGAAGATTGCAAGTTGGAGTCCAGCCTAGGTAACTTCATGAGACCTTGACTTAAAATAAAAGGGATGGGGATGGAGCTCAGTGGTGGAGAGACTGGCTAACAGGAGCGAGGCCCTGGGCTCCATCCCCAGTGCCACAGGGTCAGTGCATAAGTACAGAGAGCTGAGGCGATGTTTCCATAGCCTCAGAAGGGAAAAGGGCCCTTTCCAGGTGTGACCTGAAGTCTGTTTTGATCAGCTCCTTTTGAATTGGACATGTGTTTGCCAACAAGCACTGCAAGGAAGTTAAAAGCTACATGGGGAAGACAGGGTTAATATCCCTCACATACAAAGAACTTCACAGTGCTAAGAATAAGACAGACAACCAGGCATGCTGGCAAACACCTCTAATCCCAGCACTAGGGAGGCTGAGGCAGGAGGATCACTGCAAGTTTGAGGCCAGCTTGAACCGCATAGTGAGTTTAAGGCCAGCCTGACAGGCATAGTGAGACCCTGTCTCACAACCAAAAAAGAAAAAAAGACAGGTGGAGAGTTGTGTGAACAATGACCCAGTTAAGTCCTTCCACAGAAGCTGTTCATAGACAGTCACACCAAGAGCCATGTGCTAAACTTCCCTGAAAAAAAACAAAAATGAAGACATCTCCCCACGGCTGGATTTTGCCTTCTGCACCCGAGAGGAAGGACCAGGTGAAAAGCAGCCAAGGCCGCTGGCTTGCCCAGCTGTCCAGCTCCGCAGGCTCCAGTCGGCTTCCATCTCTGAGAACACCCCTGCACCCGTGTCTCACTGCTCCTGAGGGCCAAGCCGGAGAACTTGGCATCTCTTTTCCTAGCTGTCACAGAATTTCGGGCATGTGGGGAACTTTGGCCCTGTGGGGAAACAGCAAGATGGGTCCCAGCCTGCTCAGCTGCTCCCCTCCCCTCCACCCCCGCCTTGAGGGTCTCTGAGGTGCACCTGTAAATGTCTCTGCATCCCTGGAGATCCAGAACCTCCCCCCTTGGGGACAAGGGCACAGTCCTCAGTGTCGGATGGGGACCCTGTTGTCACATGACACTGAGAATGTTCAAGCCAGAACCCAATAAGCTTTGTTTGCCATCAGAAGATTTTATCTCTTAGGTCACACTTAATCTTTAGTTTCTGTTTCAGTACTTTCCAGGATTGTTTTTGAGAGGAGGTCTGTGTAGCCCATTTGGCCTAGAACTCAGCCTTCCTGCCTCAGCCTCCTGAGTGCTGGGATGACAGGTGTGTGAGCCATCTAAGCCTTGGGGTGAGCTGGGCCTTTGTCCTGTGACACCCCTGTGCTGTGTGGGTGACCCCCCCACACACTGATGTCCCCATTTCTTCCAGGCTTGAGCTATCCGGTGTTCAAGGGCATCATGAAGAAGGGTTACAAAGTGCCGACGCCCATTCAGAGGAAGGTGAGGGCCGGACAGGCGGGATGGGGGGCTTAGTGGTGAGTGACTCGGCCCTCCAGTCTGGCCTTGCGATAGCCACAGCTGAAAACCCCCCGACCTCACCTGCTGCGTGGGTGGAGAAATGGGCCCCACAGTGTGGAGACCGGGCCAGGAGCTCTGCCTCACCTCTCCCGTAGTTGTGGGCTTGGGATTGAGCCTAGACGTTTAGCTGAGGGCGGACCAGCTCAGGGACCAAGGAGGCGGAGGCGGACGAGGCCAAGAGGCAGGGTCTGGCTTTCCTAGAAGAAGGGTGTTCCCGCGGTGATGAGGAGCTGCCCATCCCTGGACGTGTGCAAACAGCTGTAGGCAGGAATGGGACTGGGGCTGGGTGACGGCCCTGCCCATTCACCGAGACCCCTGCTTCACCCACCTGTGTCCCCACAGGCCATCCCAGTGATCCTGGATGGCAAGGATGTGGTGGCCATGGCGCGGACCGGCAGCGGCAAGACCGCGTGCTTCCTCATCCCCATGTTCGAGCGGCTCAGGACCCGCAGTGGCCAGAGCGGCGCCCGAGCGCTTGTCCTCTCACCCACCCGGGAGCTGGCCCTGCAAACCATGAGGTTCACTAAGGAGGTGCGTGGGGCCGCGGCGCCCAGGCTGCCTGGGGTCGGGTCGGGCCGGGCTGGGAGGGGCTGCAGATGTCTCACTTTCTGTCTCTCTTTCTCCCTGTCTCTCTCTCCCCCCACAGCTGGGCAAGTTCACCGGCCTGAAGACGGCCCTGATCCTGGGCGGGGACAGGTAAGGAGTCCCTCCCCCCGAGAAGTACCCAGGAGGCTCTCGTGGGGAATCAGTGGCCCTGCCACCCAGACAGGTCCCGAGGCTGCTGGAGTGACTGACTGCTGGGTCACGTGGGGCCTCGTTCATCAAGGGTTTCAGGGCTGGCGCTCAGCTCAGCTTGGCCAGTAGAGGCAGAGCACTGGCCTAGGCTCCACCCCCAGCACCACCGAAATGAAAAAAGAACGAGACGTACAAAAGTCAGGGAGTGTTTGTGGTAGCTCACCTTCATGAGGATCCTCTTAGCCAGGCCCTAGCCGGGCATGGGCTCACACCTGTAATCCCAGCACTCTGGAGGCTAAGACGGGAGGATCACCATGAGTTCAAGGCCAGCCTGGGTGATATAGTGAGGCCCTGTCTCAGAAAACAAACAAAACCCAAAGGATCACTTCCTGGTGTGTTTGCATCACCCTTTCAAGGCTGCAGGTGCTCATGTGCTTCACAGTTGAGTGGACTGCGGAGCCCACTGCCTCCACCCCGCAGTGATCAGGGCTGTAGGTGGGGCTGGCACCTGTTCTGCCTCCCTGGAAGGCAGTTCCCCCCTTGTTCTCTCCAGGGGCCGTGCCAACATCATTTGGGGCATTTTTTGAGACAAGGTTTTGCTATGTAGTTCCAGCTGGCTTTGAACTCGTTATGTAGCTCAGGCTGGCCTCAGACTCTTGGTGATCCTCCTGCCCCAACCTCCTGGGTGCTGGGATGACAGTCCTGTCCCACTACGCCTGGCTTTAGCTTCTGAGAGTGAGTTTTGCTTTTCAGCCCTTTCCCCCTGTTATTATCTCTGTAGTCAGGGCTGGTCAGAGGCCTCGACCTCCTGAGCTACCCTCAGCCCAGGATCCTGCTCCTACAGCTGTCCCAAGAGCATCTCAGGGAGGACAAAAGTTAGGGGTGTGCACCCCAAAGCTTTGAGAGCAGACGCTTGGAAATGAGGGAACCCAGGTTCTGTTTGAAGCTTGTAGGCCCAGGGCTGGTTGCTCAGTGGCATTTGGGTCACAGGCAGCTTGGTGACTCCCTGAGCAACACAGGTAGGGAGGGGTCCCAGGAACTCGTCTGTGGGGAGCTCTGAGCCCTTCGTGCCTTCCTGCTCACTTGTGTGGCCCGGGCAGTGCCCTTGCCTACTATCTCGGTCACAGCTCTCCCTCACCTGTGTGCCGGGGACAGGGCTTGGGAACTCGTGACAGAGCACCCTGCTCTGTCCCGCTGACCATCTCCTCCTCCGCAGGATGGAGGACCAGTTTGCAGCCCTGCACGAGAACCCTGACATGTGAGTCTGTGCTTGGGGGTGCTCAGAGCCTCTTCCAGATGGCTACTGAGGGGGACAAGACAGCTTAGGGTGGGGGCCATGGCCTAGGGGTGACCTCGTCTGTCCCCTTCTAGAATTATCGCGACACCAGGGCGGCTGGTACACGTGGCCGTGGAGATGAACCTGAAGCTGCAGAGCGTGGAGTTCGTGGTTTTCGATGAAGCTGACAGGTGAGGCTGCAGCGCGGGGCAGCGGCGTTCCTGCCCTGAACAGCTAGGGAGGGACAGCCGCCTGGAGGAAGGGCAGGGCTCGGCGCCACTAGTTTTTAGCTGTGCGTTTTGGAAGTATTGAAAAGAGAATTTTAAAAATCTAATACATAATTCCAAAGAAATTGGAGATAGAATAACATTGCGCGCATGGAGCCTGGCTCAGTGGCACATGCTTGTAATCATAGCACTGGGGAGGCTGAGGCAGGAGCGTCATAAGTTTACAGCCAGTCTTGGCTGTGTAGTGAGACCCAGCACAGGTGCCTGTAGCAGACAATATCTCACGGGGTCGATGGAGGCTGGGGACAGGAGCCCCTCGTGACCCGCCCCTGCCCTCCCAGGCTCTTTGAGATGGGCTTTGCTGAGCAGCTGCAGGAGATCATCGGCCGGCTTCCTGGAGGCCACCAGACGGTGCTTTTCTCCGCCACGCTTCCCAAGCTGCTGGTGGAGTTTGCCCGTGCAGGTGAGTGGCTAAGCACGCCCATGTGGCCTGGCCCGGCCTCCTTCCCGGCCCTCTGTGATACCCCGCCCTCTGTGCCCACTGCAGGCCTCACGGAGCCAGTGCTCATCCGGCTGGATGTGGATGCCAAGCTCAACGAGCAGCTGAAGGTGAGGCGGCACCTGATGGCATTCCCAGGCCCAGGGCGAGAGTGGTGCCCATGGACCCCAACACCCACCCCCTGCCCCGTCCCCGCAGACCTCCTTCCTCCTGGTGCGCGAGGATGCCAAGGCCGCTGTGCTGCTGCACCTGCTGCGCACCGTGGTGCGGCCCCAGGATCAGACCGTCGTGTTTGTGGCCACCAAACACCACTGCGAGTACCTCACTGAGGTGAGTGCAGACTGGCTCTGACCTGGCCCTGCACTTCCCAGTGCGGCCACCAGAGGGCAGCAGCGTTTCAGGACAGGCTCGCGCTCACACACACTTAACCTCTCAAGTTGGAAACTGGGCAGAGATTGTTTACCTAGGCACAGCCATCACCAGCAGCCGCTGGCACATGGGTTCATCTCTATCCCGCCTTCCAGCTCAGTTCTGCAGTGTATTGGGTTGATTGATTGATGGATTGATTTTTGGTACCAGCAATTGAACTCAGGACCATACACTTGCCAGGCATGTATTGGAATTTTTAAATTCTATTTTATTTACTTTTGCAGTACTGCAGATTAAGTCTAGGGCCTTTGCACTAAGTTCCATCCCAGGCATTTTCAAACATTTTAAAATTTTGAGGCACGGATCTTGCTAAGTTGGCTGGGCTGGGCTCAAACTGGTGACCCTCCCACCTCATCCTCCCAGAGTGCTGAGATCACAGCCACGTGCTACCACGGCCAGTGCTGTTGGAAGTTTTGGGATAGGTCCGCAGGCAGCTGTGTCCCAGTGCGGCCCCATGGGTGGAAGCAGGGCAGTCTTAGTGCCGCTGTGGGTCACGCTCTGGTCTGCTGCCAGGGATGCAGCTTTCCGGGTCTCCCTCACTCTGGTCCGCTGCTGGGGCCACCAGTGAACAACTGCCTGAAGCGTAGGTTTGAGGGGACACAGCTACCTCTGGGACGAGCTTCCTGTTCTCAGCAGTGGCCACACTGACCCACCGAGTCCTCCTGACAAAGCTACAGAGCAGGAGCCATTGTTCCCCTCTTACTGATGAGGAAAGTGAGGCCCGGAGAGGCCCAGTGACTCGTCCAGGGTCACACAGCTTGCCAGTGACACCGTAGAACTGGACTGGGCCCCAAGGGCGCCCTGCACACATCAGCGTCTTTGCGTCAAACCCAGGTGCTGGGCTCTGGGCAGGCCCCATGGACCCCCTCCACAGCCTGCTCTCTCTCTGTCCCCTCCTCTCACCTCCTTGCCTCTGCCCAAGTAGCTGCTGAGCTCCCAGCGTGTGAGCTGCGCCCATATCTACAGTGCCCTGGACCAGACGGCCCGCAAGATCAACCTGGCCAAGTTCACGCACGGCAAGTGCTCCGCCCTCATTGTCACCGACCTGGCTGCCCGTGGCCTGGACATCCCGCTGCTGGACAACGTCGTCAACTACAGCTTCCCTGCCAAGGGCAAGCTCTTCCTGCACCGTGTGGGTGAGCGCTGCACCGTGCCCCAGGCTGCCCCAGGCCCTGGCCGCTCACTCCGGTCGACGTGGCTTTACGCACGCTTGTCCCGCTGTGCCACTTTTTTTTTTTTTTTTTTTAATCTTTTTGAGCTAGGGTCTTGCTATGTAGTTCAAGCTGGTCTTAAAGTCATATTAGTCCTCCTCCTCCTGCCTCAGCCTCCTGAGGGCTGGGATGACTGTGCCCGGCCTGCAGGCCGATTTCTGAAGCAGCTCTGGAAGTCCTCTTTGTCAGTGCCTTACAAGGTGTGGTGAGAGTAACGGAGTGCTGCTGCCGCGTGCCACCTCCAAGGCGGGCCGGGCCCATAGAAAGGCGACAGTGTGGCCACATCCGCTCTGCTGCCCGCATCCGGCACTAGGCGTGTGGCTCTGCCCCACGGTCAGAATAACCATGGAAGGGAAACATCTTGAATGGATTCAGGACGTTGAGGCAGCCTGGCCAGCTCAACTGAAGACGTGAAGAGATGTGCACATCTGCTGCAGAAAGTGGCAGATTGATGGCGTGGGTGTGTGACGCAAGGGTAGGGTTTCACTGTCGCAGTGTTTCATTCATGGTAGCTTCTGATTGTGTCCACGCGTGATTGTAAATGTGGGTGAGTGATGGGGTCTTGAGCAGGGTCACAGTGGGTGATTGAGGCAGGTGGAGTAAGCGAGCTGCCAGGCCAGGGGTGGCCCTAGGAGAAGGGTCTGGGGGTGCAGAGGGTCCCTCCCTGCCCCTCAATGTCAGGCCACGTGTGAGGCCCCCAGGCCACGGTCTGCACCATGTTCCTCTCCCGTAGTCCCCACTGCTCTGTGGAGGCTGATTTTCTGTGTCCTGGTGTGGGCGGTGCGCCGTTCTTGTTTTTCTCTAATTCTTGAGCACTTTGTGGCTCCCAGGCTCTCCCACAGGTAAACTCAGAGACCATGACCGCCTAGTTGGGAACAGTGGCCAAGCTCATGCTCTTAGGGTCAGCGCCTATGATCCACACTGATGTGTGGCCCTTTCCTGTCCTTAAGCTTGCTATTTCCTGCAGGCCGTGTGGCCCGGGCGGGCCGAAGTGGCACAGCCTACTCCTTGGTGGCCCCGGATGAGGTCCCCTACCTGCTGGACCTGCACCTGTTTGTGGGCCGTGGCCTCACCCTCGCCCAGCCCAACAAGGAGCCCACAGGTGAGTGGAGGGTGCGGGGCCCAGGTCCCCTCAGAGTCTGTGGAGCCAGCAGGGCGTGCAGCTGGGACAGGCTCAGCACGTCCTGGCTCTGACCCCTTGAGGAAACAGCCACAGTTTGTGGGTGAATAGCTCATAAGTAAGCTGTCGCCAGGTTAGATGCATCACAGTCTGGTTGGGCTTCTTAGGCGGTGGCACTGGGTACTGGGCACTGGTCCCTGTGATGGGGTGGGGCATGGGGGAGGCAGTGTTGGGCATGTGGCAGGAGAGGCCCTCACCTTGCGCCTTGTGGCAGGTGCAGGCATTGTGGACGGTGTGCTGGGCCGGGTGCCGCAGACTGTGGTTGATGACGAGGACAGCGGCCTGCGGGCCGCACTGGAGGCGTCGCTGGAGCTGCAGGGCCTCAGCCGCGTGGCCGACAACGCACAGCAGCAATACGTGCGCTCACGGCCTGCGCCCTCACCAGAGTCCATCAAGAGAGCCAAGGAGCTGGACCTGGCGAGGCTGGGCCTGCACCCGCTCTTCAGTGAGTCCTGCGCCGGGTGGGGCAGCAGGTGGCCCCTCGGACCCCACCCTGCCTTACCTCCAACCTGCCCCCCAGGCTCACGTTTTGAGGAGGCAGAGCTGCAGCAGCTGAGGCTGGTGGATGGCATCAGGCAGTACCGCTCCCGGGCGGTGAGTGAGCCCAGGCCGGGCTGCCTCCTGGCCCCCCACAGGACTCCTGAGCATCCTGAGCTTGTAGCTTCTCCTGGCAGCTGGCTTGGGTGTCTTGACCCCACTTGTCCTGGGCGAGCACTGTGAAGCTCCTAGGGCCTGACTGCTCTGAGCTTGGACACCCGGCTTTCCCTCCCATATTTTGGCTTCCGGGAGCTCCCCATTTGTGCATTCACATTGGGTTGCACAAAAGCCAGGACAGATCTCTCAGGCATGGGCGCAGCTGCCAGCCCACTATTAGCAAAAACCATACCGTGGTCAGGATCACTGGTTTCAGACCCAAGTGGACATGCATGGAGACCCCGGCACTGGCTTTTCCTACCTGTGTGGCTTTGGGCAAGTTACCCGTCCTCTCTGGGCCTCCCTTTCTAATCATGAGGCGCCCACCTCATGCAGTGGTGGAGGTGCTGAGCAGGATGCCTGGGGAGGCTCACTGCCAGTGAGGCAGGGTTAGGCGTGGCATCCAGTGGCAATGGGCCTGCATGTCCCCTGCAGACCATCTTTGAGATCAATGCCAATAGCCGGGACCTGAGCAGCCAGGTGATGCGCGCCAAGCGGCAGAAGGACCACAGAGCCATCGCTCGCTTCCAGCAGGGGCGGCAGGAACAACACGAAGGCCCGGCCGAGCCTGCCCCCACCTGCCCAGTGCCGATGGAGGAGCAGCTGGAGATGGAAGAGGATGCAGGAGAGAGTGCGGAGGTGCAGGGCCCCCATGGCCCCGGGAGCCTGGACTGGGCTGGGGCTGGGTTGAATCCCAGTGGGTGCTGTATAGATGGTGCTCGGTGGGATCCAGGATGCCAAGCATGTCAGGGGCCCTGCAGCGACCCCTGGGGCTGGACAGATGGGGCAGCTTCCTGCAGGCTGAGGATAGCTCTTCTCTGTGGTGTGGTGACCTGTGCACCGCTGCCCCGTCCCCGGGCCTGCTGAGCCAATTGGTGCCAGTGTGCAAGAGCCCTATAGGTGTGCAACAGTGTTAGCTGTGTTGTCTACAGCCCCTGCGTCAGGGCCAGGCAGGTGGGAAGGGGCCGAGGGACAAGGAGGGCAGCAGCCAGGGTGCTGTGGCAGTGCCAGGTGCTGGGTTTCTGGAGCCAGGGCTGGAGGGCCCCAGAGCTGACCGTCACCAGACCAGGCCGGCGGGTCCCCAGCCTGCAGCTCTACCAGTGTCAGATCTACTTTGGCTGGGGGTTTGGTAGTCAGGAAGCGAAGCTGGGGCCTGGGCGCGTGCGGGCCCTGAGTGGGGGCCTTGACAAGCTGAGCCCCTGTGAGGGTTTCACTCCAGCTGGCATCGGCCACCTCTGCTCCCTTGGAGACGGGGACACTAGGTTGCATAGGAACCTGGCTGCCCAGCCCACAGGCGGGAAAGCCAGGCTCCTACATAGGGTTACCCTGTTGCCCGGAACTTCCTAATCCGCAGGGCTGTAGGCATGACCCTGGGCCTCCTCCTGCCAGGACACATTCATCAAGATCATAGGCCAGAAGCGGCCGAGGCCAGGCCCTGACCGAGGAACCAAGAGGCGGAGGGAGGAGGCCCGGTGGCAGGACCAGGAGTTCTATGTCCCCTACCGGCCCAAGGACTTCGATAGTGAGCGGGGGTGAGTGGCAGTGGGTCCTGGGGGGCGAGCCGGGCTGCTGGGCCCCACCAACCCTGCTGTATCTCCCACCCTCTGTCTGCAGCCTGAGCATCGAGGGTGCCACAGGGGCCTTTGAGCAGCAGGTGGCCGGTGCTGTCCTGGACCTGATGGGGGATGAGGCGCAGAACCTGACCCAAAGCCGGCAGCAGCTCAAGTGGTGAGTGACCGCCTGTCCCCTGTGCTGCCATGGCAGCAGCAGCAGCAGCTACCCTTCCTGCCTGGCTTGTTTCCTTGGTTGGATCCCGCATGATAGGGTTCTTGACCCTGCTTGTCCTTTTGCCAACTGTTCTTGGCACTGGCCTCGCGACCCTACATGGGTTACAGCTCCAGGAAGCAGTGGATGGGGAGTGAACCCTCCAGGAGGCCCTTATTGCTGACCCCAGCCCCAGTGCTGACACCTGTCTCCCAACCCCAGACTCTCGCTGAGACTTGGCTGCCAGGCAGTGGTGAGGAGGAGCAGGGAGCGGGCCATTACTAAGCACCTACTGCACGCAGGCATGCTTCCCTCCACTCCTCCATGCAAGGGTCAGGTGAGGAAACAGGCTCCCATCCCCACCCCCCTCCCTCGCAGGGACCGGAAGAAGAAGCGTTTTGTGGGACAGTCAGGACAGGAGGACAAGAAGAAGATCAAGACTGAGAGTGGCCGCTACATCAGCAGCTCCTACAAGCGGGATCTGT